>DWKC01000144.1:0-15462 GCA_018249195.1 Racta chiria
GGCAGTTGGTATGCATGAGCATTCACCACCTTCCCTCTCTGCTTCTCGGGGGGAAAAAAAAAAAAAAAAAAAAAAAATTTTAGATATCCGTTGATCGAAAGTATGGTGAAAGTATAAGTATTTCTTTCAACCATTTTATCTCAAGTAGTGCTTTAATGTAAATAACTGCCGATAAAAAAACTGTGGTACGATTCTGAAAATGATCTCTTATATTGATCATCAAATGCATTAATACGGCCGGCCGCGTACTAAACCTGTAGTTACTATAAACGTTCAGTTATCGATTCTGTTGGATTCTAGACATCCTGCAAATATTCTATAATAAATGCATAAATAATAATTTTGTTTTACTGGCCAAATTTAATGTCGACGCTATATTAATTTTATGCTATTATCTTTCTGGGGTACCAGGCACACATAAAACGAAAGATCTTCGAGGACTGCGAGCCAACTCTCTAAGTAAAAGAGCTATGAATCAATTCGCAAGCACCAACCAGCGTTGAAATTAAACGTGCAATAAATATAACTCATATCACTGTAGAGGGTACTCGTATGTAGTATGTAGGTCGTGATGATTGGCGCGACGACGCCCGGATTCCCGTTGACAATGCACAGCATTGCACAGCTAGGACTGTCATAAGTGCCTTTGTCTTGTGGATTAGCGACAGAACTTCAATCCCAACGCTATTAACTGAGCTCGTATTGCACTACTTTAATGTTATAAACTTCATAAGTGTGTCAGGTTAGGTAAACATGTTTATTTTATTTTTATACGAAGACAGAAAATACGCTCACCGCATAATTTAAATATCCTGTAGATTCCTTGTACGAAACGTGTGTAAGCGTTTATTTAATTAAATTTTAGGCTTCCAATTATAAATATTTAATTAAATTTTTTTTTAATCAATTTCATTGGTATAGAGATAGCAAATAGAATCGACATACAGCCTCCTAACGTTAAGACATTCAAGAAAAAAGTCAAGATGTTTTGATTCTCCGGAAAAGTGGAGACAAATGCCTTATATGCATCACTAGCATCCAATGTATTATGAAAATTCACGTTGCTCGAAACAACTTGGTTCACAATAGCATTAGCAGATGATCGAGTCTCGGACGAAGCGAACATGGGCGCTATATAATATCAAAATAACAGCAAACCGTTTTTACAACTTTTACAGCGTAATAAAGTCTGATTCAAAAACTGGAATACAATTTATTAGCGTTGTATAAATTCTTTTGTTTGCAACAAATTTTCAATGAAACAGCTATATAGCTTTTAGAGCAGCGGTACTTAGTAAATTTGATTGTAGAATAAAATGTATTCATGAAATTTCGGTCGGTATTCAGGTCGCGGTTATTGGAGCGACGTCAGATTTCTCATCGACAAAGCTGCGGGACACTGATGAGTAGCCCTTTGTCTTTCAAATTACCGAGCGAGGTTCATTTGCAGCACAGGCTTTACTCCTAATACCACTGAATCTGGCCAGTAACAATGGCAGTACTGACGACGTGGATAAATTTAAAATACTTATGTAAAAAAAATTAATTCGAATTTCATTGGTGTCGGCCCGATTTTATTATCTGTAAAATATTCATGAAAAAAGGTTTCGCTAACTGTATTCACGGACTGATAGGCAAACGTCATCCCTCTGTGATGACGTTCGTTTTTATATACAAAGTGCAATCATACAAATGCAATATTAATTTAAATATGGAATGTGTTGCGAGTTGTATTATAAAAGAAAAAAATATATATTTAGGAACAAAGTTATATTTAGAACCTCGAGATGTGATTTGAGACATGAAGTCTGGGAAAGCAAAATGGAAATCGTAAACAAAACAGTAAAAATATTTGACGACTGGGTGGTCATTGTGACAAGAGGTGAGGTTAGATTAAATATCAAGGTTCCAATTAGATTTATTGAGCTTTTCGGCAGGAATCTAGCCTGCCAAGTGGAATTGTTAGTTCCATTCACTGCTAAAGTTTAACAGACGTCACATGACACTCTTCTTGGATCATGAATGTATATGTGTAATAATGTATATGTGTGTGGTGCCCGTTTACAAACAACATTAAGATTCTTAGTAGGAGGGTGTGTATACATATTTAAAACAGAATTGATATAGAAAAGAAGAGATTCATTTTAAGACAAATAGTACGTATACATTTATAAATGAAATGTGATATGCTTGTCAACAAGAAATTGATACCCTTAGCTTCGAAACAATGCTATGGATGTGGAGTTTACGAAAGTTATGTAAACTATTCTAGATGCTAACATTCTGTCAGTAAACAACACGCTGTATACGATACAGGATATCCTTAACGTTCGTGTACCGAAACTGTGGGTGTTCATAAATTTACTAGAGAAATCTATTCATGAAATTCCGTCCGGTATTCAGGTCGCTGTCATTGGAACACCGTTGGGATTCGCATCGACCAAACAGACCCGCTCATCAGTGACCCTTTGTCTTTCAAATTACTCACTGCGTTTCGTCCCGATATGAACTCTAGGGTTCACTTGTCCTGAATATTTTTAGAAGTTAGTAAATGGGATGAGAAAATGGAATCCTTCGTTCGTTTAAGGTCTCAGACAGAATCTGTGTGCCTATTATATTTGACTGTGATTTATGTTATTGGGCGGTCGATGATTGATATACACCATAAGTCAGGTAAGCTAATGAAGGACATTAATAAAATATATTCTATATATTCTAACCTAAAGGTGAAAAGAAACAAATTGTGATTTTTATTGTGTAACGTGGTCGTAATTTATCATAAAATAGCCCGTCTATTCTTTTGTCAATTATTCACATAAAAAAACAATCATTCTCAAACACGTAGCACATACAAACATATGTTAAATCCTTTCAATCTAATATCGCCGTTATCGAACCCAAAAGGAAGATACGCCATTACGTCTCGCCCTAATAGAATCGCAGCCGGTACGCGAACGCGAAACGGCGAATACTAATCCGACGGTAGGCTTGAAAAATGTCCCGACTTCGTTTGCATACAATAACCGGTTGTGAATGGCATGGGCGGAACGTGCTTTGCCCTGTACAGACTGGCAGGGAATTATACATTTTACTTTTGAGTCACGTGACCGATTCCCACACAACCCGCTTCAGAATGTTAAGTTCTTTACGGAAGAAGTATTTTTGAGCGCCACAGGATACACGGACATTAACATATCTTAATTTCGTCAATGTCCGTACATCCGTCCCGTATGCGCATTAAATACCAATGTTTGGAATTAAAACCGCGAGTTTCTGTACAATATTGTGTCGCACATTCATTCATTTTAAATGGCCATTCAGGGCAAATGCGTGTGCTGGTTTTATATTGCTCAGGAACGTGGTGTAAAGCCATGTTTTACGCTCGACTTTTGAGTGCAATTAACATTGAGCGAATTCAAGTAACGCGTCATTATTCTCCTGGTAATTGTTACGGTCAAATAGGTTCCAATAAATAGCATCACATGTTTTTAGAATGGTGTATTCAAAGTTCAACAATACCGTTATTTTGTGGACCGGAGCATATGGCCGTTTCTCGTGTTTCATTTCGGCCAGCCGGCACGCAGTACGGCAATAAAACAATCCTACGTTTTTGTACTCGCTCAGCTTGCCTCTAAATAATGCACGTGAATTTCAAGTATCAACGCTACACTACTCTAAGATCCCACTTTCGTTTGTTACTGGAACTTTGTTTCGGTTGCAAAGTTTTTAAAATGACTTTAGTTTGGATAGAACAAATGAAGGAAAGAAACTCAGCCAAATGTATTCAGTACATTTACTGTTTCAAGAGTCAATTTCCCAAACCGATTTTAGCTTACAAACGCGACGTAAAGAGTCGATTTTGCGGAGCCTTAATGCGAATATGGTCATCGAATGAAGAATTCATAAACTTGTAAACGGAACAAAGTATTTTTTTTAATTACGGGACTACTCTGTGTAACTAATTATCCACCGAACAAAAAAAAACGGAGTAGCGTAAAAGGATAAGTTTCCACAAATTAGTTTTTGTAATAATAATTTTAAGTTTAAAGATAGAATAGAGCTAGATTATACTGCAACTTACCAAAAAGCTTAACAAACGTAAGCTCTGCCACAAAATTTAAATCCTTGTTAAAGAACCACCTTAGTAACATTTAATAAACAACAAACACAGAAACACTTAATTACACACACATGCACACACGCACACATATACGCATGTCAGTCACACACACACAGACACAATCACTCAAAACTTGCCGAATATAATTTTACTTTAATTATAGTTAAGTTTCTCATTCTAAGTGACTATGTACTTTGTATTATGAGAAATAAAGATTCTTTAAAACCGTATGCTCTTATATTCAGATGGCAAAAAACTTAAGTCAAAATTAATATTCGGGAGAAGCCGATCAATTCAAACATCAATTTCGCCAACAGCTTTTGCTTCACATATGGAATTGTAGATTTAATGAACAATGAAATTTATGTGAATCATATCGTTTGGTTCTGAATCATTTCAGAATGTTTATACATGTTTTCTTGGTATAGTTACCGTCTTCGGGTATCATCATCGAACAGCGAACTAAATTCCGAGATTACAGATCCACAAAAAAACAATTAAAACCCACTTCCAAGAACTAGTCCGTACCAAGACATGAAATTAATTCGATAAGATATCTGAAGTCGGCATACCACGTCGTTATTTACTTAAGGTACTAGATTTTACTTTATTATATATCTCTGAATTTGTAACTGTAAGCAATAGCAACACGTCATTAACATTTTAACACGCTATTATTAGATCGACCTGCAACTAAGTAATAAAATCTTAGAACCCGAATTTCGACAACTTGTATAATTTTAAATCTTAGTACATATATGAACACATGACTTTATAATAATATGGTACCACAGTGCTGGTTTGATGATAGAGTAAAGGTGGGAGACGGTTAAGGTAATTGTTCTGAAAAAACCAAGAGATGTTTGGTCTTTGTCAATATGCTCATGGTCAACTTCAGCGTCAGCGTACGCATAATGAGTAATGACCTTTACAACAATATCATCATAATTTACTAGCATAATTGTTGTAGTATAAATACCTAAGTATCATTGCTGTGTAAATATGCTTTAATTTACGTTTTTGATATCTAAAATCAAAAGGCGTCGAAAAGCAACTATCTTAGAACCCAACGTATAACATAGCATTCATTGGAACTAAATCAGAATTCGCGTTAATGAGTTGAGAACTCACAGTCGGCAGACGTCCCCGCAGTGACAGTGATGAATCGAAGCCATATAGACAAACTGTCCTGATAAGGTTAATATATTGCCCGGTGTATACATTGCCTTTTAGCAATGGGGGGACAAGCGACATGCCGTTTTCGTAAAACTACAGATTTTTATGTGAAAATATTTGTATGCAGGCCTTTTTCAAAAAACCTGGTTTATGCACGGTTCATTTTTCATTTTTTTTTTGCTAAAGAATAAAGTAAATTTGTAATTAATCAGACAGCAGCTACATACATAATAATAATTTACAAGTGAACTAAATAAACAGAAACTTGAAGAGGTACTTTCTTAAAACTATTTCCATGAAAAACTATTTCTATGTTAAAACAAAGACAAACAATACTATATGATGTAACGTTATGTAGCAAAATAAACACAAGTTAGAAAGAAAATGGCGCAACGAGTTGATGGTTATCACCTATTTATTGTGTTGAAATAGGTCGCGGTCGACGACCTGCGCTTCATAACAAAGCCTCGTCGGAATACCTAGCTTAGCTAGCAGGAGATAGTTTTACGAAGGAAATTTTAAATGTCGACATTTCATCGCAATAAAACATACTTAAATATAATTATATATGGATTACATAAATACAGAGTTTCAAAGTTTTATCTTCGTCAATGTCGTACCGTTGTGTCTTACCGTACAAATTTTCATCCCCTATTTCAACCTCTTCAACCACATTTTTCGTGATAAAAGGGAGCCTATGTTCTTTCTCAAGTTTTAGTGTATCTATTTACCAAATTTCATTAAAATCGGTTCCGTGGTTTAGGCGTGAAAGCGTCACAGAAAGACTTACTTTCGCATTTATAATATCATTATGGATTGGTCATCAATATTGTCATAACCTGGATAAGTCTGGTCTCCTATAAATCCTAATCATTTCAAAAATACTGCTAAAATATGTATTAAAGAAAAATAATAAGATTAGGTCAGGAAATAGGTTCACATTTATTAAGGCGTGTTATTTATTATATGATGATATGAAAAGAGAAAAAAATATTATGATTATAAAAATTATAGCGTACATATGTAACTTTGTAATACCTTTGTAACATTTATAAATGCTTGTGACATATCCTGATTCCCTTTCATCTGTAACTTACATACAAAACATGTTAGGTAATAAAACAAAATGAGTGACCCTTGATCCTTATTTTGCAATTATATAACTAACAGAACATGAATCAATATTCGTTAACCCAAATCAAAATCGTCAGTCGTTTACTGTGCGCTACCGAACTTACTGATCATATATCGATAACCGTCGACATATAAACGAGACGTCAGAACGTATCGCTAAGCCATGCGATGAAAGACATGGGCCAGGGACCACCGTCTATTTCAGGCAGGAGACGTTGACCTGTTACTACGTGCACCTCGGGATGAATCAGTGCGTTTCGGAGAGTCGTATTTGTAACTGGCATGCTTGGCACGAGTAATCCGGTGATAAAATAAGCGCCTAGTGACATGTTCGTGGAAAACTAAATTTTGCGACCGGCAAATGTTATGAGTACGCAGACAATGCAATTATCAATGCACAAATCTAAGATTATTATGAAACGATTTGTTTTTGTTCCCGTGAATCAATGAAGTTTATATTACTCATGAGAATAATATAGGATATTGACGGCATTACCAATGGGTCATATTTCAATAAAGGAACCGAGAACTCGCTTATCACTTAACAGACACTACAATAGAAAAAACATTTCAAACTTAAGTACAGAAGTAACCATTCGAATCTAGTAAAGTGAAAAATCCTACCACGAGTGCAAGCGATACGAGATCCGAATTCAATAAATCGCCACATGAAATTCCTCCTTTCCTTCAAGCAGTAAAACGGAACACTCACCCGACTATTGATAGATCTCGTAAACAATTTTATTTTCTACCGCGTAGTGGTTGTATTTTTAGATAGGTGTCATTTCGATACAAAAGAGCGTTGTGGCGTCAGGGGTCGACAGTAGAGAAGACACAAAAGATTTTAGGTAATATAATATGATGTTGCCTATTACAAAAACAATATGATGAAGAACGTGTGCAATTAATAAATTTTGGTTGTTGCGTTATAGAAAAAGGGAGGAAGGGAAGTGGGAAGAAGAAGCAGGAGAAACAAGAAGTGACAAAGAACAGTAGTGAAGCGAAGTGTAAATTGAACAGTGCCGTTAGTGTACAGTATCGCGAGTGTCGTGCTGCAAATACAGTGTCACGAGTGACGTTCCCTGAGTACAGTGCTGAGTTAACGAGTGAGTTACATTAGTTCCAATGGATACCCTTGAATTTTTAATTAAAACACCATCTATTACAACCGGCCTTAATCCTTTCATATCCCCTACCCACTCCTGTGACAATATTTCACTTAATTTATGTTATTTCAAATTGATGCGTTGTAAAAGTTTACGGTAAATAACTATTGACTAGGAAAACTGTTTAACAAGCCCTTGTTTTCTGTTTTAGAGACTAGATTTTTTTTGTAACTCTTAATTGTACGTAAATCCAGCTACGATTTTTGTATCTGTTCACCCTAGAACAATGTATCCCATCTGCAATTGTGTGGTACAATTTATAGTCGCCATTCGGAACACGTTTTTACACTTAGTCTTTTAATACGTCCCCGCTTTACAAATCTCACAATGGTTTACTTCCTTTTAACCAACTTATTTATTTTTTAAACACAATACCCCATACATTTTTAGTATAATGAAGTTCGTTTACATGTGTGCTGACAGGCGAGTTAATATCCTAAATAATGAAGGTTCTTTCATTAACGTTATCCATTCTGCGTTTACGTCTGGTAGGTTAGGTACCCATTTCAAATATAATTGCGGTATATTTGATAATTTATTCATTTGGGTCCAGACGGCAAATGTATCACCTAGGTAACCGAAGTCTACCTACTTCATCTAGTCACTTGTAAATTTTCCCCACAGACATTTTCTCTTCACAACTTCTTATTAATGTCGGTTATTAGTTATTTCAATCGTAATCTTTAAATATTTTCCTGTTCTTTTAAAGGAAAATATCCTGACGAATCAGGATCTAAAGTTAAATAAACGATTGTTGCTGAAGTCTGTGGTTATTAAGGAACTGAAGTAATGTTGTACCTGTAGTAGCTATCTATCTATACGAAATATACAAAAAATAAAATAAACATTCAATTTAAATAATATTGTAACTTAGTTATTTTGTCAGATATATTTAGAAGCATCGTCTTATCGGTTACAAAAAAAGGAATGTTTACTAAAACCCCGGTTTATTTTGATTTAACAAAGGGGAGGTCGTCAGTTTTCGACAGCAGGCTTTGGTATTGATTTAGCCCCCGGCGAAAAAGATTCTACCTCCACTTACAAATGTGTAGTATCGTTGACGTCAGTTACTTGTTACATGCTGCTTACGCTTTTACGGTTGAGAAATTGTAAGTGTGCGTGGTTGTTTTAATGTTTATTATTCATATCTTTTAATAGCACCATAAACTTGTTGATAACATGATAAATATGGAGTTTGGGCCTCGGCGGCCTAAATTATTCAAATACTTTTGAATTTGAACGACTTTAAATGTTTTGAATTTTTAAATGATTTAATTTTTGTTTATGTTATAAGCAGACGTCCGAACAGACGGGTGACATGATGATACGTGATCACCGCCACCCATGGACAATACCAGGCTGGGGTTTCACTGACGCGTTGCCTGCCATTGATAGACTGCGCGCGCGGGGAAGGCAAAGAAGGGAAACAGTACATTGCTGAAGGAACCGGAATCATTAACTTACCCGAGACACCTCACATTGGTGGGGTGTATATTGATACCGCTTCAGGTCAGGTGACAGAACGGGGAACGAGGAAAAATAGAGGAGTATAGAGAGAATAATTGTTTTATTGTTATGGTTTTACAAATTTTGTCATGGACTTTTTCATTTGCACTTTTATTTTATACAATTTGTGATATTTTTAAATACCTTCATATTTTTTTAACTGGCCTGTTGGTCTAGTGGTTAGTGAACCTGACTGCTAAGCCGAAGGTCGTGGATTAGATTCCCACCCAGGGCAAACTTAACTGTGATGAACAGGAATGTTTGTTCTGTGTGTCGGGTGTAATAATATCTATTTATGTAAATTTTATCAGTTGTGTGATCACCATAGTACAAGATAACGCTTAGTTTGGGGTCAGATGGCCGTGTGTGGGTTGTCCAAAGATATTTTTATTATTATTTATTATTCTTTTTACAAACAGAACCAAACACGCGTAAATTATCTTCTATTACTTTATTAGGAACAAGCTGTGCCCGCGACATCGTCCGCGTTTGAATTAATTCTTTATATCGTTGTATTTCTTGTGTGCGTGTGTATGTCATAGATTCATTGGAATGACAGTGGCGCCATCTGTCTAAAATTGGTCGCACCAACTCAGAAACCTTCGTGGGCTCATGCACGACAACTTTGCTATAGATCATCACATGATCAAATGCATATAGTTAACCTTTTTATGAAGGACAGACAAACATTCATTTTTATATGTTAGGATTAAATATTAAAAGCAGTTTAACATTCATAACAGTTGCCACGGATCATAGCACTGCCAATAACTAGCAATTTTACAGCTAACGCTCAATTAGGTCGATAGGAACAAGATAAATGCTAATCGCCATTGTTAAAGCTGACATAGTTTCTCTTATATTATGAATCTATTTTGCATAAATCTAACTGACTCTGAAACCCGCGACTTCGTTCACTTGGTTCTCATGTAATGATATTTCAATTCTTGTAGATATATCTTCTTTTTCAAATCTTGTAGATAGATCTTGTGCCATTAATCAATTTAGGTATATTTTGTTAACTGACTGCAAAAAAATGAGGATCATCTCAATTGGTTTGTTTTTTTATATATTTGTTACCTCATAATCTTTTACTGGGTGTACCCCATGTTGTAATTTTTTGATATATTTCGAAAGCTAGTGCTTCTTATATAGTCCCATTTCATTTCGAGCGGCATCTGATTATGAGTTATTTCAAGTACGTCGATAATGTTCTCATTTTATTACTTTTCGTTGTCATTTAGAGTAGGTTTTTGTATTAATGATTAAAAAGATTATTATCCTTTTCTAGTGAACTTTCCCGTTTTGATTTCATTCGAATTAGAACTCTGTAACCTATTTAAGCCTAATAAACATTACCTTGTTCAATTACCATACAGGTTTAGCTTGAAATCATTATGGCATTTTCTAAAAATATGTATTTGGACTCATAAACACATTAATTTATGACGTAATTCATTAAATTGACTATGGGGCACTGTGTAGTACTAATTAGGCTACGTGTAGTGTGAAATTCGTGACGAAGTGAATAGCACTTAAGACGGTGCGTGCTTTAATTTCACGTGTGACCTGTGTTCGAATTGAACAAACGCCCTCTAGGGTTAAAACGCTTGGCTTCGAAACGAAGCTAATCACTTTGAGGATAAAACTGTAGAGTAGTAACTGGGATCAACCACTAGCAGGGTTTATTTTTGATAGCTTCTAGTACTCGCAGAATTTAAGCAATGTAACGAACCACTCATAAACATATGTGTAGGATCAGAAAGACTTTATAATTTAAAATAATTGCGTAGTTCAAGTGATTATTTTTGATCGATAGGGTGGCAGAATGTTTCCCCCAAATTAGCATCATGAACTTTAATAAAATATTTTTTGACGTCGCGCAATATTTTTGTCATCTTTACGGAGCCCTGGTTTGCTTCCCACGCCTCACTTCAATCGTCCACCGTCCTATTTGGTTCCATTGGACCTTCTAAATTGGAAACACTAGCTAGCTTGTATCATGTGAAAGTTTGTTAAATATTTATAAGAAACTTAAAGTTTAGATAAAATGAGTCAACCAGAACCGAACACTATTAGATTACACGTCAAGAAAACAATGCCGTGTAATGTCAGCTGAAACCGCAACATTTACGACCTGTTGCGTCTCATCACAAATCTTCAATGTTATGATCAGTTGCTAAACTGTACTGTAAAATAAAACACGTTGCTATTTCATCGTGTAATTGTTACATCTAAAATAATTCAACGTAAAAATTTCATCAAGCATCGTTACAACCGCCGGATCTTGTTTGCTTTAGCTCGTCTGACCTAAATTTCCAAGTTGATAATGAAAAGCTCCGACTCAACTGGCGTCGACGTAATTTCACTCCGCTGTCGCCGTGGCTCGTTTGTTACTTTCTGTAATCACAGGGCATTGGATATATTGCACTCATATTGTTGGTTGCTGTCTGCTACGGCTTATAAACGCGGAGATTGGCAGGCCGTTGATATCCAAGGATATTAATATTGTTCAGTGTCTCCTACTACGTAAAAGGAGGCAAAAAAACTAATTCAAATTTGTTTTTAATAATACTATACAGTTGGAACATATTATTTTCAACGTAAACTTGCAATTGTTTACGGAGTATTTTATAATAGCGCTGGATGAGATTTTTTTTTCAAGGGAAGCATATTTTTCTTGTCATTATTTTCAATTAAACAAACTATTAACTGTTTTACTGTGTAACTATTAATGTAGAAATTATGCATTTTTTAATCAATTTGATTTAATTTGAAGCATTGACGTACTTTCAACGCATATTTATGGAGTCTCTCAAGTCGTAATGCATAGATGCAACTGGTCGTAATGCAACTGGACTTGTATTTTGCATTTGATTAAGTGAAGATGTGTATCTAACTATAATTATTAGGTTAATACACTCGTTCAGTTAGAAGTGTCAGTGCGTGTTTCGCGTGACTATAGACAGTCGCCGACACTGCTTCCTTCGCTAGATTTCTTAAAGATGCCGATGTCGCATAAATCTAATTTTAGAAAACTCGTAACAATGTTACTTTTTTACTTTCCTCACTTTTGTGTCGTTGAAAAACTGACCTGTTTGTGTTTGGTCTTCGGTCGAGTTTAAGGTCAGTAGTAAAGAGTCTTCGCATAACTCCAAAGCATATCGATTACCATATTTTACTATAATTTCGTTTGAAATATTCTCTGTATTTGGCCTGCCTTCGGAAGTTAATGATAAATTAAAGTGTAAAATAACGGTTGAGAATAGACCTTTATAAAATTAATATCAAACGTGATAAACTTCGGATACAAACGTAAAGGGTGCTGTTAATTTAATATGATATCGTGAAAAATGTTGCATGGTCACGGTTATTCTATTCTAAGTCTTCTAAACTTATACTTGACCCAAAAACGTGGGATAGGAAATAAAAGAAAATACGTAATGACATCGCGGCCATCCCGTACGTTTCTGTTTGAGCGTTGGCCTGAGTTTTAGGTTCTCTCGTGACTCAGTGATTGATGACATTTTCAAGAATGCCGACCTGAAATAAAGTGTGCATAACTTTGTGATGTTGAAAAATAGTCTTAAACCTCGTGGTTTACTTAAAGAATGGAATCATCACAGAAAAAATCTATTGTATTTTGTAAAATCATATTCCAGTGTAGGTAACTTTACGAAAGGCTGGGAATGGGCCTATTATTTCAATTTGTTTGTTCCATTATTCTTTTTAGCTTTCTCGTGTTACTTTTTACGGAAGTAAATCTTAATAATGAGCGTACGGTGGAGTATTATAGGCAAAGAATTTATATACCCGTCTAGAGTTGTCTCAAGTAAGCGTTTAATTGCTTTCCGGAGGCAGGATAATTATGCTAAGCTTTAAATTTGTTAGAGCTTGGAGCCTTAGGGAGTAGTATGTATTCCGTTTTGTTTTTAAGAAGCATTTAATTTTAGTAATGTAACGAGATGGCTCGGTTGGTAATGATAATAAGGATACTCAGCTGATCTCTCGGGGAATGGAGTGTGGCCTACGCGCGAGGGGCGTTCTGGATTGAGTGCAGTCGCCAGTCGCTCGTTACGCGTCGTGCGGGTTGGTCCATTCCGTTCGACTCAGTGCTAACTCTACATTAACTTCGGTGAACTAATGTGACAAGTTAAGTGAATATCTCATATTGGATTGTGTGTAAATTATAACTCAAATTTGGAAATCCTTCTTCGCCTGTCTGTACTATTTGATTTAGCTCATTTGCATCGGATTAACGAGGTATGTATATAATTTCTAAGAGACGGACGCAGAAAGTGCTAACCGGCATTAATTTTCTTGTGATTATGTGTTACGTTTAGATACTTTTGCGGCTTTTATATACTAAGGGGACGAAGCTACCCCGGTCAACTATTGATTCTCACCCCTAATAAAATTTATGCATTGAAAAGCCCTATTTCATATATTGAGAGGGAAGTGTACTCGCCTGGGGGTTGATTCGAGATGAAGGCAATCCCAGAAATGTAATTTAAAATTTCTAAAGATGGATCCCCTCGTATCGTTTTTATAATAGAGGTTGTGGCAAATTTGATCAAGATTCTATTGACTTTGTTTTTAAAATTACAAAAGATCGGTAAGGGTTCAATTTACAAAGGGTTTTTTTAAATAGAAATATAAAATTAAAGTAGCGACCATATCTTGCTGCCTTTTCATCAGCAATTTATTATGAGCTCTAATTTGAATTTCAGATAAGTTCTGTATAAATAACTCCCAAGTTGGCAGCTGTTTAAAAGTTTAAACGTTGAAGCTTTGATCTGTTTACGTCTGACCACGAAGAAATGTGAAACATCTCACATTGCATCCAGGATAGTTATTACATACACCATGGTAACATTTACGGATAACTAGAAGGATTATTAAAGAAATATCTAGTAAAATATCTTAGGACAACTCACGGCCATTTGATCCCAATCTAAGCGTTAGCTAGTACTATGGTGATCAGACAACTGATAAACAGAACAGAACAAACGTTACTGCTCATCACATAAATGTTTGTCCTGTGTGGGAATCGAACCCATGACCTCCGACTTAGCTGTCAAGCTTACTAACCACTATAGTCTAGACCAATAGGCCCGTTTACCGCTCTATTTGTATTTCGTGTTGGAATCTAAAAAATACGTCACTTTGTCCCAAACACGCATTGTTTCGTTTAGTCACCACTGTTTCTAAATTGCCTGAAAATTTAATTTACAGTAATTTCTAGTTGCTTCATAAGTATTTGTATGCAGTTTAGAACATCTGTCTTTAGTCACATCTTTCATAGTCCCTTCATTTATATTTGGGATTATATATTATGAGTATTTTAGCCGTTATGAGCACTCCTAGCATGTTCAAGATCATCATATGCTGTACAGTGAACAGTAAACAGGGAAAAGTAAACGTGCCATGAATATTTAAGAAACATCGCTACATTCACACTTGAGCCTACGTCATAGAATCCTTATATGACCTAAGTTTTAGTATTATAGGAATCATTACACGCTACGTCAGTTCAGAATATGCTATTAACCAAAATCTGTTCACAATTAAAATTTTAGTCACAATTTTAACATTAATATACAAAAGCTTCTTTTTCTTAAGTGTGTTTAACTGTCTTTTTGAGTTGTGTCTTTCTTTTATTGTTAATTTCTAAATACACTCGATGTCATTATTTTACTTTTCCTCCTCCTTCTCTCCTTTTCCCCCTTTCTTTTTTAGTATTTTCATTTCAATTGCCTTGGTAACACTTATGTAGTGTTAGTTTCATCTCAATCGGCTTGTTCTCCTGCGTTTGCTAGATTGAAGACTACAACACGCAGCACGCCACTCTGTCATGCTCTGACGCTCCTAAATCTTTGAGTTGATACCATTGTTGCCTGTTGGCGCATCTAATCTACACTTTTTCATTGCTCTGCATCTATTGATAAGTTTTTCTAGCCAGTACTAGTTTGTACAGTATTTAGTGGATTGATGCTATGTTTTGGGCGTTGGTCGAGGTTCAGAGTGCATGTTCTACGTCTGGTCCTAATTAATTTAAGTAATAATAATATTAAGTGTCTTTACACCCATCTTACATTACCTGCTTATGTTTATTAGTATATATTTAACACAATTTTCTACTTTAGGATTCGATTAGTACACACGTATCGATTAAATGTTAAAGTTATACACATATAAGGTTATAATTGAACATTATACACAAAAAGCAGAATAAATATTGTATTGCTCCTTTACTGTATAATAGCTGTATAATAATAGCGACATCTGGTAGCGAGTTACAGAAGTAATATAATTGAATCAAGAGACAAAGTCGTTATACATTTTACGTTTTAAAAATAA
>DWKC01000145.1:0-15446 GCA_018249195.1 Racta chiria
ACCCTATTGCCTATTTGGTGGACGCTGGCTGCGAAACAAAAGGTCCCGGGTGCGACGTCAGGCCGGGTATTTCTCTGACAAATAAATGTTTGTAGGATATTATTAGTGTGGACGACTCACGGTTTAAAAATTGTCTATTTAAGGAATTCGTAACAGTTATTGACGTATAGATAACGCACAGCCCAAACCAGGGGACCTAGAAACTTAAAGTTTATAGAGATGTTTTTTACGTACAGGTGCTTAGTGCATTTTTTTACAATTCGTCCCTTATAGATACGAGTTGAAAGAGTTTTATAAAGTTTCCCATTGGAAGACTAATATTCCCGCGGATGAGGTTATGGGCATCAGTAGAGCTCTCGAGTCTGTCTGTAGGCAAGTTATGCATCGAAAAGGCAGAACTCCAATAGCTCTTTGGAACTCGTTCGTTTGGAACTGATTTATGCAGGAGTTAATACTTCGATAGCGTGATTCAGGTCTATCGTAATGTCAAGACATGACAATCAAGATATGCGCTGTCTATTCAAGAACTATCGAATGACAAAACTGTATTTATAAAAAAGGACAAATGCATGGCTCGGTTGACATGTGCGCTAAAATGTCGCACTATGATGTATTAATTTCTGGCAACATTTCGTCGAGTATCGCGTTGCGAATAGACACTAACTTTCTGTGAAGTACATGTATGGGTATTTGTTACAATTTAATTTCCGTATATTTATTCCTACGTTGTCTAATATAGAAATAGTTTGTACGTGTTGTTTTACGTGCTTTATTAAAATTTGTACATTAGTATCTAAGTTGTACGTTTTTCACAATTTTGGATGAAGTAAGTCATTTTGTACGTAATATCTGTCCAACTTTTACTCTTGAACGTATTCGAGGGGTTACTAATGATGGGCGGTCAAAGGTATATAATTGACCTAACTAGGATATATCTGTAGTAAGAGTCTATCAATTTAATACCATAATAATTCATAATTTTATGTAACTAATTTTAATTAATTTAGTATGAGAGTAGTGTGAGAGTAGTGTGAAAGCGTTGCTCTAAATTAGAGGTGCCTGAACTTTTTTTTCTCATAGACAACTTTCAAAATTTACTGGCTTGGTGTTCCCCCTGCTGCTGCATTTTCGCCAGATTTACCATTTGCTCAAATAAGAAAAAAAATGTAACTAAAAATATCTACCAATTACAATCTTTTTTAAGTGTATTGTCTACTTACATTGATTATTATTGGCACCATTTTTGTTGTTTACTGAAATCTAACCTTTCGTGTATTTAAAAAAGTTTGAACCTTTATTTTTGTTCATGTCAACGTACACGCCCGTTAAATTTACCGTGGACCCCTGGAGTCCACCTGGAACCACTTAAGGAATCACTGATCTAAAATCATTATGAAAAAAAAAAAATGAAATTATTTTAAAGAATCAGATTTTTTCTTTGCACTATTTAGTATAGATTAAATTGATATTTTTTTAATGTCCAAACTAATACAGTTTTACTATTAATTTTACATTAAGACTGTATTAATTTACTATTAAAATTGTATTTACTGCTATCAAGACAATTTGATTTTGACTCTATTGCAATCTTCCCTATTCCCTTCAGTTTAATTATAAGGTATTGCATTGTGCGAAACAGTTTATTATGGAAAATAACATTTCTCCTAAGTCGGTAGTTAAACCTATAGAAGTAGGTATATTATGGCACATGTGTATAAATAACATAAAATAATAACGTATTTTTACACTTAGACCAGTCGGAAACGTGTTTTCCAAACTCACATGAGTTATTCCCACCAAAACAGACTTACGACCGTTTTAATTTTTTTATCTATCCACAATCCCAGGTCAATTGCCTATCAATTTTCAAAGAGTCAACATTACTGTGTTACTTCTTATTACTTAACTTATAAACTTAACGAGAGATTATGAGTAGATAGATTGTTGAAAACGGCCGTTACTGGACCATGCAAGTCTGGCAACACCACAGCTTGTCAACGTCAGTTAGAATGATAGGATTCAATTAACCATGTTACAGATAAGTGAAAATCACGAATAGTAACAGATTTTCTTATAAGTTCTATTTAATTATAAAAACTATAAAACTAGGTACTGTAACGGAGAACCACATACACAATACCGAAATACTGCTCCTATTCTAATGTAAAGATCGATTGGTAATTAATTTACCTACCATATAATAACGAGTGTTCTGTTTATTTAACAAACCCGATACTCGAATAATTTAACGATCGAAAATGACAAGAAATCAGTACGCAAGTGTAAGTTTTTAAAGTCGTTAACATTAAAACGATATAAATGCTTTGTCGTGTACGGATTTTATGTCGTTTTCGTGACACTTTACATTAAAATACATAGATTATAAATAAATTCAAAATATCCGTATAATATACGTAGGTACATTCATAAAGCTTGTTGCAGATATAATTCTCGACAGATATTTTATCAGCGAATGCACTATACGTACATTTTCATTTCTCATGAAAAATCGGTACAAAATGTTTTCTCCTGGTAGTATAAAAGCATCATTGGCAGTACTGGAAACTTATTTTATATTCGATTAAAAGTTACAGTAACTTAAATATCAAAATCATTTTTACATGTATTTTGCGTCATATATCTAAAGACCGACCAATTTGTATAATTTTGTCGTAAAAACGCAACATTCTTGATACACAGGAGATTATTTACAAAGTGTCATCAAAAGATTATTGAAATGTAAATAAATAATTAGAATTTCAAGAATGTTTAGTTTGCGACACTGTACATTCGAAGAATCATTGCTGCCAACATCCAAAGACAATTAGATACATATCATATGACTTGAATGCGAGGGAAATTCTAAAGAATGTTTTCGTGCAATCCATTCACCCACAATATTCGCAGGTAGGTACTATATACACAATGCCGTATAAAGCACAGCTGTCACCGAACGGAATCATAAATATTTTACAGATACATTGGCTCACTAATAGTACAAGCGTATGACATCCTAATATCTACATTCGGATGGAACTAAAGGGGACAAGAGAATAAAAAACATCAACTAAAACGTTAACAAAATACGACTTTCTCTATGGAAAATAAAATAAATAATTTACAAATTAGATACACGTTTTTCTAACAACTTATATAATAGTCACTTCTTCGTCGTAATGTTTATCACTAATTCAATTTTTTGTGAACCGAGGCGAGCGGTCTACGTGAAGTGCGGGTAGGCGCGAATAACTGCGTCAACCCGGTCCAAACTGGTTCTGTCCAGAAAATATCAATCGTATGGAAAAACGTGTCGTAAACACAAGACCGCTAGTCTCGTTCGCTAAACCTTTAAAACAGAAGCATGCCGTCCGCCGCACTCTATCCTATCATAGCCTATTCCGAAACCGACAGACAGTACCTACATTACTCAGTCATATTTTTCAGTCAATTTCTTATGAAATTACACCACGATCCATGTACAAAATTTTACGGTTCCTGTACGTTTCAAGTCGGAGAGCTGCGCGTGAGACCAACCAGAAGATAACAAGGTTAATTTGTTTTTTATTATAATCATGACCGCGTTCGAAGATCGGAAGAATTAATATAGTGTTTCTCAATTCAAAAGCGCACCTGGGAGCACTTTATGGAAAATGATGATCTGTTAAGATTTCGACGGCGATAGTGCATTTCATCGGGTAACGGAATCGCCGGAGCCATAACGGCCATTAACGACTCACTTTGATTTAATTAAATAGAAATTGGAGATGTTAGCCGATGACGTACGAATAAACAGCATTTACTGTACAAACAAAGGAAAAATAATATTTTGATGCTTCTGCCGATTTGTCACGAACAAGACCGCCTTTCCTTTCTCCGCACCGTTCCACCTTACTTCACAAAACGATACCTCGATTCATAACATATTCACACGTTTTACTAATAAAGTTTTCGTTACCTACTACGTTAATTTCATGATAACTAAGACAATTGGAATCTTGCCGATAAACCTACGTTTTAAAGCGAACTAGGAATATAAATTGAGATAGATAATTTCAATAGCTTTGGTAGAATAATATCATTTATTTCATTCGAAGTGCAGCATCCAGCTGCGATTAGTTCGTTAAACGACTTTTATATTGAGTATTCAAGTACGTTATAATTAAGAAGGACATTAAGTTCCCAACTTCATTGGGTTTAAGTTACGACTTCGTCGGTTATTGAAGTCATGATTTTCGACAAAGCGTTCATCAAAACCATCAAACAAGTATGAGCGTAGCTCAAACATTTTATGGGATGCCCACAATTCTTACATTTTGTCGATACACGAGGAATTAGGGCCCTGTGACATTATAGCCTATCAAATTAGTATTTAGCGACTCTTTCGTCAGGTTCTCAAAACGTCATAGAATGTTTTCAGGACAATTTAAGCCGTGAGAGATTTATGGAGCGGTAAGTGTGGAACGGTGCTAATGTACGAGCGCAACGGCAGCTCCTACTGCGAGTAGCGACCGGCTCACGCGCGACTGAGCCCCTCCTGCGCGGTCGCTGACCGAAAAAACTCAGCGTCGGTGGTAGACATCGTCGACATCGTGGACTCATCCCACCCGGACTCCGTCGTCGTCGTAGACCCGTTTCCGGGTTTTCTCCGCGCTTTCGGATGCCTCTGCTTCTTCTTCGGATTGTTGGCTTTCTTATTCTTCCTCTTCCTTAGGTTCTGCTTTTGAACCCGCCGCTGACAGTTTCTGTGGAAGGGCGGCGGCCGCTTCAGTTTGCCGCGGTGCCGTCTCGGTGGGCACTGCGTCTGTTTTGGACCGTCCCACCGTCTCGTGAGGGTCAGGGCGTATCCGGAGAGGTTGCCCAGTGGCCTGCTCTCGGGGATCTGCGTCCGTCTCGACCTGCCTCTGTTGTCCAACGCTAGGAAGGTCTTCTTTCCTCCCCGAATGCGGGAGTACGTATTGTAATTGTTTTCCTCGAAATGTTCCTCGAACACACAGTCGTCCGTGAGATCCTTCTGAAACAAAAAAAACAAATATTAGTAATTCTCGTGACACGCAATTAACGACAATCCTGTAGATCATTTGGGAGAGACCAGGACAACAGAATGAAAGGCCTTGGGATCAATTCCCGGCCTAGACGTCGGTGTTTGTTTTATTTGCAGTAATATGGTATAATTAGTGCGGGGGTAAATATGTGCCAACATATTTTTTTGTTACATTTATTATAATTAAGTGTCATTTATTCTTTAAAAATCAACGTACTTTTAAACACATCCTTGATTTATCAATTCACTAGGGTTTATCTTAAAATTAGTTTACATGAGAGCGACTTTACCGCAAGCAATTTGCATATTGTTAACCGATATTTCATGGCTGGTTACCCCAAAGAACTTCCGATAGCACAAATTACCAATATCATAAATCAGTGCGGTAATAATTCTCGGCTAGCAATAGCCCTAACTCAGTAAACTGTCGGTGGATTGAATATAATGCTCTCGAATTGCTAATGTCCCGAGACGTGGGACAATTTAAGAGGCATTAGATCCCCTGGCGGTGGTTTCTATACATATTTATGAATAAAGCAGCCAATTTGTTTGGCGAATGTACACGGTTATTATTGTTCCAATAACGGCACGTCTGGGGGCAAGCGGACCGAAATGGTTGCTCCAGTTCGGAGAGTTGGATTGTCTCGGAACCATAGATAGAGTTAAATTTTAGGAAGGGCAGCGGAAGAGAAATTTAATACATTAAAATGTTATTACAATGAAAATAAATATATGATAAAATTAACTTGTTAAATTGACTTAAAGTAATGGATCACCATTACACGGCTAGACTCGATGTCTTTCCACAGAAGGAAGAACTAAGGATGGGTCTGTAACTAGTCGACGGATCTGACTTACAACTTGACCAAGCAGTGTTTTTACAACACGACTAGTTTCCGCCTGCGGCTTCGCCCACGTTTTGTGTTGATAAAAAGTATCCCATGGGTTATTCTTGATTATAATATATATCTGTGCATAATTTCATTCAGATCCGTTAATTTAAGTTAATTAGTTTTTGCATGAACGAGTAACAAACATCCATCCATTCGTCCATCTCACAAACTTTCACTTATTATAATATTAGTATAATTATGTGTTAAAAAAAGTTAAAAAGACACTCCTGTCTTTCAATTTTAAACGCATATGATCGAATTTAACACTGGGACCTTGACCGCCACAGTACCCATCCAGGGCAGCGACTGGCAGCGTTTTCACGTTTTCTCTCCAGGATTATAGGTATGAAAGCTGCCTGCTCTCGGGTCGCAGGTTTTATCGAGATCTGGACCCCAGGGGAAACAAAAGTTTAAACATCAATTTTTAAAAATACGTTTTAAACTTAGGTAGGCATTCATGTATTTTTTATTTTTATTTTCGGCCTTATACGAGCCTGCCTGTGAAGCAAAAGAAAGAAGCAGATATTTATGTGTCAGATAAATATTTATTCTCGGGTCATTGGTGTTATTTGTGTTGTTCATGCGACCCACGACACAGTGAGTTTGAGTGTGTATGATTTTTATAAATGCGTTTATTTTTCGTTTATGCGTTTACTGTACTTTAACATAATACTATGTAACTGATTGTTAACTTAACTTAATCCACGAGAACAAGTTATTTGAAGAACGTTACGCGCATTTCCATAATGTATTATGCCTTAGCTTTAAGCATGTTAGAAAATAAAGGTAAATAAATCAAAATATTTACAACCACGCAAATAACTTATTTAATAAATTTCCGTTACACTACGCTGTCCATAATCAAGATTCAACAGTTGTGCCGATAATTTAAATCGAACGAACCAACGCAAAATATATCATATAAATTTCCACGTTAGAGAAACGTCTACCACCCATGGAGGTACCCCGGGGAATATTACACGGCGTCGCATTCATCCGCCAGAGGTCGCTACCAGTTGCCTGGGGCTACCCGCAATAATTGATTTTCCTGTTTAAATCTCCTGTAACGCTTTTACTGTAAGACGTTTTAATCTATACTAATAATAGCACTGTAACTGTAATGATATTGAGTATTAGAATAGATTAAATATATTAAAAAGAAACCGTGTCATTGACATATAATCTTAATATTTTTTTTCGAATAATTGTTCGTCTGTCAGTGCATCAATCCACGCAGGCAAACAAGCCACCTATTCCGTTTGTAGGTGATGACCGCCGCCCTTGGACGTAGACTAGAGGTGTAAGGGCCGAGTCATTGTTGGCCAATTAGAATTGGATAAATACACATGAAACTTTTGTAAGTACGGGGGAGACCACGAAAGAAGATAACATCGTTGAAGCGACCGGGGTCAGGTATGACAACGACTGATCCAGGCACACCAAACATACCGCTTCACGACGGATGACAGAAAAAGAAAATTACCAGAAGGCTAACGACAATGAAACATAGCTCATCGTTAATAGACAGACAAATTAGTGTCAAACGTCATCTGTCATCTGTCAAAAAATCCTCAGCCAGTTCAGCCATAACCAATAACCATGAAACCCAATAACATATTATTGACAAGGTACCGAAGCGAAGCGAGGATGGGAAGCTAGTCTAGTATACTTCTGCAGACGTAATTGTAGAATGCAACGTCAAGGGATAAATATAACGAAACGCGTATTCCTGTAATTACACAGTTACCTAGCCCGAGGCTTTCCGAATATGCAAATATGGTCGTGTATTGTGTCTGTCCGTTTGTATGTACGGCTTACAGTACATTGAATGGTGTAATGCGATTATCGTAGGACCACTGTTGTTTACGATTTGGCTACTGTAACGGGTTCCGTGCATTGACTGCGTTTATATAAGTATTTCTGATATTGATGCTATATGAGCGTGTACGATTTAATAGTAAGTATCTGATAAGCTTAGCTCAGATTGTTGCTTATTTTTGAAAAGGCACCAAGCATAATTTTATATAATAAATGGCGCTACCTTTGTTTCGTAAATATCATCTTCATACATATAATAAATCTGTACCTGATCGCTGTCTGTACATTAAAGATATATGGAAGAAACTTATAGGGGGTTTTTAGTGAGGAGAAGAACCCAAAACACCCATTTTTTTATTTTTTCAGTTTGTGCCATTGTTCGCGCTAATCTCAGAAACGGCTGATCCGATTTGAATGCAGTTTCACTGATGGGCTAAGCTTGGATTGACACATTATTTTTATTGAAATCGGTGCATACATTAAAAAGATATGGCAATCTAAAGAATTCCGTTTATACAAATTCCGCGCGAAAGTCGTGGGCAAAGCTAGTTGAGAAACAAAATGAAAACGCATTTTTCCACGACTAATCTTTATTTTAATATTTCTACGACAATTGTTGTGCTTTCGTTTTTGTCGATAGCTCATCGGTAACTTTTCTGCAAGTTTCTACTGCCATAATATCCATTTCTAAATTCAATTTCTCAGTCAGACGGTAAACAACCATCTAAATTAAATAAAAAACAATAATGTTCCTTTTTTAAAATTATTTTTAAAGGTACATAATTGATTAAGTCGATCATTACCGTATCCATGATTCTTCCAAAATACCTACAACTAAATAAATGACATTAAAATTAAAATGTTATTCCACTAACTAGTAAAAAACACTCGAGTAACTCAGACACAAATGATTCACCACCATCGAATTAACAACTTAATAGGAAGGATTTAAACACTTAATCAAGCGTTTTAGAAATATTTGAAGACTTTAATCTTATCAGTGAACTATTAGACCCCATTTCCAATAATAGCCGGGGGCCTGCGAGAGATCGGTTCGTAACTTTAGTATGGAACGGTATGAGAATCACATAATACTTATAGAGATTGATTGTTGAGATAAAACATATCGATATAATTTGAATATCGATAGAACATCTCTATTTCTTGATAATGAGTCTGTGTAACAGAATGTGGCTTATGTGATTAATAAAATACAAATGTAGGTGAGGTGAGGTATTAATTTTCATACTTAAAGGGTACATACGGGTAAAATTTTATATGCACCTAATACTAGCTGATCCAGCAAACGTTGTTCTGCAATAAAATATCTAAAATATCATCAAATCAATCAAAATTTCGTCATCATTCGTTCTCTGCTTTCATTTTAATTTAAATCAGCATGAACTATCATGGCAATATATGAAATTCATTGGAATGACAGTGCGCCATATGACGAAAATTGGTAGTACTAACTCAGAAACCTTCGTGGGCTCATGAACAACAACTTTGCCAAAGATCACATCACATGATCAAATGCATAGTTTACGATTCTATAAAGAACACACAGACAAACATTCATTTTTATATATATAGATATTAAAGGTTACAATAATGTGTGTATATTAGTAATGATTATTAATAACTTTTTTTGAATTGTGAGAGAGAATTTGAGAGCTTCGCGCGCAGAAAACTCATGATGAAGTTAGCCATAGAATAGAATTGAAAATATTATATACTTTCAAGTATCACTGAATATAGGTACAATAACTGCTGTACATACTACATATATAGTACATAGTGTATTAATAAGCCAGTTGTTGTGTAATGTGGTGTTAATGTTAATAATTATTTATGAATATTTAATTATTTTCATACGCTAAAGAAGTATAACTTCTAACCCGTGTACATAAGCACACACACACACTTTTTTTTCCAAAATCAATAGCTTTGTTTCTTGTTATCGTGGTATCGAACTCAGTATGCGATATATATGATTATATAATTCATGTATTCCCTATATGTATTTAATAAGGCGCGAAGGCGAAACTTCTTTTCTTGTGGCTTGGTTCGAAATATTTCACTGTTACAGTCACAAACCTAGGTTTGTGACAAGTACTAGTACACACAAGTAATAGTACTTGTCTATTCTTTTTGTAACCTGTAAGAACCCAACTTTATCATGACCAAAAACTGATGTGCATTCCAACGTAATCTCACTTCAAGTTTCCATTTCAATGAACTAAGCTTATCTTAATAATGTTCAGCAATTAAACTATACAGAAACAGAACACCTAACCTAACAAGGCCATAATTCCAAACAAGTAACTTTCAACATGAGCATAGCAATAAAACGATAAATAATGAACTTAGATAATCTTAAATCTAAGTGATAGCCGACGTCACGATCTCAGTTTATTAATACATCTATTTTAGATACTTCGAAAGCGTAAGATAAACTGCGCGTACGCAATTCAAAACCAGAGCCGGACCGCGATATACGTGTATTTTCTAACAAGAATATTGTAATTCCCTGCAACATGCAAATACGAGGAGATTCTCATAATGTTAACATATTCTCCGGACCATAAATTGCGGCAACCTCCCAGGTCAGTATACATCGATAGCTTAAATATCGATCTAGTTATCGATAACAATAAGAACAACACTAATGTATGCAAAGGGTTATCTATGCGGATCTTTATTTTGAAACAATCGATGGAAGACCATTTCATAGCTGATATCCTTGTAAAGGAGTCCTTATTGTGGGATTAAATTCGAGATTCCATTTTGAGTACACGTCCAACCTTGTCACGTGTCAATAATCGGGTCGTATAATAAATTCAGTGGAGCAGAACAGGGAATGCTTCTTAGCGGCTGGTGTTAACTATCCTTCGTCTAGAAAAGATATCTTTATATACCCATAACAATTTACTTTATTGACCAATCTGTGGTGGGTGAAGTAAAATAACGCGAAGCGCTGATAACCTGGTTTGTGTCGGTTGTTGGGGATTTTGGTGAATGATAGAGAGTAGTAGCGGTAGACGATTTATTAAATTGATATTAATATCATTACTGATGATAGTCGTAATGATAGAAATAAGAGGCGGACACGTGACCGCTTAAGATAGCCTTCAATCGCGCACTGAGGAAAAATGCATAATGCAGTGTAAACTGCTGAATGCTGTGAATTGCTGCGTCGGCTATTTAATTGTACGTGCTGTGGCCTAACTAACTAACTGATCAGCCGAGTTAAGCAACAGCGGACGTGGACGTGACAAGGAAAGTGAATTTGTACTGGCGACCATTTTTTGAGCGCTTCTATGCTTTGTTCGGCACATAGCCTTTGAACCATTATTATAGTTAGATAGCTGTCGTAAGGATTGTCAGAGGTTGGCGGCCGGCATTGAATTTTCTGACACTCGGCTGGCGACTAATCTTCGACCAACGGAGCTGCGTGGAGGGTGCTCTGGGGCGACTAATCTTTGACAAAATAAGTCTTTTGACCAACATGTCCCGGAGCTGCGTGGAGTCTCCTCTGGGACTCCTTATTTATTATAGGAGAAGGAATTTATAAGAACCCTTAGCAGTGGGAACAGTGACGACCCTGTCGTATATTTGGTTTGGTCCAGGGTTCGATTCAGAGCCGGGCTATAAAAATAAAAATAACCCCGGCTAAAATATCTATATATTTACGAGTGTTTGTATCTAGTTGTATTCGGTGCTTGGGTGGTATAAGTGTCGCCGATCTCCCGTGACACGGGCTATCCTGGTGCCCTGCACTTTAGTACGTAAAATTAAAAAATGTGAATTTATTTTTATTTATTGAATATTGCTGTTTATAAACACTTTCCATAGACAAACTACGCCATCTCTTCAACAAATCTCTACGGTGAGTGGTCGTAAGAAGAAGCGGCAAGAACTTCCACGGAGTATTTTTTCCTACTCAAAGTTACTTAAAGCACTTATTTCCTACACTTACTACCTACGGCTCTACGAGGATATTACACTCAAGTCCAAGGAATTTTATCTTTAAAATAGTGATCTATTTTATAATAACATTTCGTCATAAGATGAGATGTCATAAGGATTTAACATTTATTTATGCCCGCGCGGTTAAAAGGTCGCATCGGTTTGACGAACGCGAAGTATTACATTTATGACTGGCTTCGGTGAAGAAAAATATAATATGATGTAATGCGGACATGTGCCGCGAACAGCCGACCGAGCTACTACTACTTTAGGGAAGCATTGAAAATCGGCATTTCCGAGCCCTGGAGCCTTTTCGGAGGATTCTATTAAAATTGTACTTAAATTAATCACCGTTGTAATGTAATTGTTTCTTTAGCCGTTTCTTCTTCTCTTAAGTTCATAAGTGTCTTGATCAAAGAAACGATATTAATTTTGATTTCATTTTTGATTTTGTTGTTGTAAGATCGTTCGCATAAACGAGTTTCCTTTATTTTCTTCCTTCCTTTCTTCCTATATGTACATGAACCCCTAAGAGTTCCCCTAAGCTACAGTGTAAAAATGAATTAATGGATGTTAGTCTCGCTAAAGCTCGAAATCGGCTGGACCGATTTGAACAATTATATTTTTGGTGTGCTCGTTAGTTCAGGATTAGTTTAAAAGTATGAAAAAAATATCCTTGGATTTTGATGTGGAACTCTAGGAGATAAGCCCAACTACAATATATATTTTATTGCCCCCATAACAAAAGTTATTCAAGTTTTATCTAAAGTACCGATATATTTTCTAATTTGTTTGATTTGCTGATATTTTATTGCAGAACAACGTCCGCCGGGTCAGCTAGTAACAAATATTTTTTTCGCGTTTTAAATACTATATCAACCTTGTCCAGAGCCATCGTAGAAGAATTCGAATTTCGAACGTCAAATGTATTTGTACCGAAGCATTTAAAATCGGTTACCGACAGGAGTATCTAATTTAGAAGCCCTGGAGCCCTAATTTACGCGCCTCCCGAGTTATTTATTCAGCAATAAATACGTCAATTACTGTACTCTAACAGAGTGATTTATGTGACATAGTTACATGGAAAAATAATGTCAAACACAAAAGTATTACGTGTTACAACGTTAGGTGACTTCTCAATTTGTTGAAGATGCTTTTGAATCAATTCTGACTCAAAAGTAGTCGGATTTTCTTCGTAACAGTCTCGTAAATTGAATATAGAACTACAATATATAACATGTATTTACTACAATAATTAACTATCTATATCAAGATATAAAATTGGAGTATCTGTTTGTAATATTAAAATAACCGCTTTTTACTAAGTGCATTATGTCTGTATACCCGGTACGTATACCAAAATAACATTTTTACAATTTCTGTCTTTCTGTTTGTTCCGGCTGATGTCTGGAACGGCTGGACCGACTTGACGGGGCTTTCACTGGCAGATAGCTGATGTAATAAGGAGTATATTTTATATTGGACCTAAATTAAATTAAAACGTGAACGAAATCGCAGACACTCCTAGTATTAAAATATAAATAGATAACCATTTAAACTTTTTTTTTAATATGTAGGACTTAACCACGTAAATGATTCGCAAAATAAGCAACAAAGCAAATACGATTAAAAAACAAAATGCCTAAATGTGTTTTTTTTTAATTCTGGTATCAGTAAACTTATTCAGTATAAATCTGCACTTCATCCAAAATACGTGTCGAATTAAATACCTCAATTTTTAAAATCACCTAAAAAGAAACAAAAAATAGATCGTCAAAATGTACCTTCTAAACTATAATGTCTATGAGGTTGTTTGTGAACACATTGAAGGTAAACGATGCCGAAAGGAAGGTAGGTTATTCATTGATGGCATCGGTTCCAAGAAGCGATCAAAAGAAAGATCGATGAGAAACAATACTTCCAGGTATCCTGATCCACGTCAAAGCCCCCAATCCATTTCTGGTACCACCACATTCCTAGTGTATCCTGTCGTCTGCGAATCCTGTGTTAATTTATGCAATTCCGCCGCCTCTGTTCTAACCTTTGATGATGAATTTCTGAACGCTCCATCCTTGTTTGTTCCTTTTTCAAATCATTTGATAATCTGTGTCCAATACCCGCGGTTAAGGAATTCTTTATTCAAAGTTATTTCATAATCTCAGGCCGTTATCCGCGCGCGGCGACATTTCTAGAATTCTCTAGAATCATGTGAATTTGGTTAGTTTATTTGATTAGTCTGAATTTTTATAGCAGGTTGGGTTTTATTTTTTGTTTTGTTTTAAGACACTGAATCGAATTCAAAATCATAGAAAATACGTTTTACCTATTAATTAGGATATACCAACGAGATTCTTTGAGCAGTGCACATTGATCTATTTTTTATTCTTATTCGGGAGGCACTGTGCATATATAGTATAGTTTTTTAAATTGTGCTTAGGAGTTTTTGTTACCCTTGGTATTTATTGCCTAATTAAAGATTTTTTCGAAACGGTGATATAATAAAATACTACAATCATTAATACACATAACTTATTACAGCATTTGATCATAACATTGAAATTATCGATCATAGAAAACAAACTTACCCGTATTGTTAAAAGATATGTTTTATGTGTGTATCTTTTAGGTATCTAGAACCAAAAGACAACTGTAATAACGGTTTATCCGACTATGTGGAGTTCGGGCTGTGACCACATAACTTCAACATGAATATTTTATTTTGTAAAATCGCAGAATACTAACTAGGGTACAATCTATACCAAAAATCCTACAAGAATAAAATCCTTGACATCCTTCTCTTCTGTCGGATTTTTTTTATCTATGGTTATTGATCATAACCTTATACAACTAATTAAATTATAAATACATATATCGGATTATTTGCACCTTAAGAAAAGAAAAAACTAAACCTATATTTTACTTTTGGCTTCATCTACGAAGCATGAATAATTCAAAGGCCACAGCCGCTTGGCAAAAACAGAACTAAACCTATTATTAGAGCTTGTTATTGGTTTAGCAAATGATTGTTATTAGCTTAATTCTTATCTGTCATGTCTAACTGCTCTGTAATTAGGTTTGTCTACGGCCTGTCTGTGTTTTGTACCCGCTTGAGAAGTGTTCACATTTGTAATCATTTAGGCATAGCTATAATTTGTTGCTTATACGTTTATTTATATTGACAAAGAGTAACGTAGAATTAGTTAATTAATTTATGTTAATTACCTTCTCACGATCGACTCAGCTTAGCTTGTGGCTTATTTTGTGTTTCAATTCTTTAACGATTGTCTAGCAACTGCCAAAAACGTTTAGCGTTAGCTATTAATTCTTTATATTTTATAAGAAATTGTAATACAAATATTGGCAACAGAGGTCAATGTAATTACTGAAATTAGTAAAAATTGTAATTAAGAGTAACACGTACATTGTTATATTGTGAAAAAATGCTGCCAGTATCATGAGAACTCCAACGTAAGAACCTAGTTATATACAACCACTAGCTGTGCCCGCGACTTCCTCCGCGTTTGAATTTAATATGATTCATATATGTTTATATCTTTCAATTTTTTTTTAACTTCTCGCTAAAAAAACATTTTTTTTAATAAAAAGTATCCTATGTTACTGCTAATAGCTCCAAAAGTACGTATATAAAGTTTTGTAATGATCGGTCAAGTAGTTTTCGCGTGAAAGCGTAACAAACAAACTTACATTCGCATTTATAATATTAG
>DWKC01000146.1:0-15435 GCA_018249195.1 Racta chiria
GTGTGGTATATTATGCTCCAGTCTCTCTCAGTTATAAAGAGCCTGTGCCTAGTACAACGCCATTAAAAGCAACATAGCCCTCGTAGACATACATTATGTGTATCGCTATTAGTGATGTTATAAAATAAATAAATAAATAAGCTATAATAACAAATTAAACTATAATCATTAAGCTAATCAACAAAACAAGGTACCGTTAACCTTTCCATTATGTCCCTTTAAATTGAAAACGTTGAGAAAAGACACCGACGAAAACACTTGGATCACTTGACCGTTAACAGCAGCGAAGAGATGTCCGTTGGTACTAAACTTGGCCTGTTTGCAGTTACGAATTGGAAACTCGCGCATCACTTCGAAATCATCAATCAGGACAACCATAAACCGTAATTTGTCCGAAAATCCGACAATCGCGAACAGACCTGTAAAACATTCAGTGGTGCTGCACAATAACCATCTTCCAGTAAGCAGGTATAGGAAGCGTTCATAGTAACAGCTTGTGTCGATTGTCTGTGATCGGCAGAATTAAGCTGCAGCAGGCACCCGAGGGAGCGGCCGGATGATTGGTAATGGTAAATTTTCGTTTCATTTCCGTGCTTTAAAAGACACATAAAGCCGGCTTCGATTGTTATCAATCCGTTCTTCAAACTCAAATTATTTATTGCATGTATGTTTTCAATACACTTATGAACGTCAAATATATTAATTCTTAATCATCTGCGGATGTGTATTGTATTACCAAGTATCCATGTCCTTGAGGACAAGTAAAGCCGACGACGTGTACGTATCATTCGTTAAGTTGGAGGACAGTGATAGCCTAATGGTTTGAACGTTGGTTTCTTGAACGAGAGGTCCCGGCTTCAAATAATGCTGCTCGCACCTCTAATTTTCAAAGTTATGTGCGTATCAGAAGTTGATTATCACTTGCTACGGTGAAGGGTAACATCGTGAGGAAACCTGCACTCACGGGAGTTCTCATAAAGTCTTCAAAGGTGTGTGAAGTCTAAATTCGCACTGGGCCAACGTGTACTATGGCCTGTGCCCTCACATTGTGAGCGGAGACCCGATCAGTGGGACAGTTATGGGTTGCAAAGAAGACGGGAGGCCTTTGAGCAGGGTGGTGGAGAATGCTCTAGGCCCTTTCCATAACGATGACAACTCTACTGAGTAGTGGTGCGTTGGGTTGAAACCAATTCAAGCTTATACATTCAATGATACCTCGTCAGTTCGTTTTGTGTGCTTTGGCTTCCCTCCCACCTTAAGATAAGTTACCAATTACTATCAAATTAAGGAAAATAAATTCACCCGTCGGATGCAAGGATACGCAATGAACTTCCTCTTGATAGAGCCGTATCATCTCGACATCATCTGTCATGTAATTCCAAATCCTAATACTTTTGTCCTGTTCCCCGGCTGTCATAAAAATCGGCTTCCACGCACACATCGACAATGAGTTGATTCGTCCATAATGCATCGCTGGACCGAGCTCACTAAACATTATTTCTGGATTCTATAAAAGGAAAATAATATAAAAATTATAAGGATTATTTTATCAATTTTTTTCACACTTTGGCTTACATTATCGAAGTTCTCGTATTAATCCATAATGTTTTTGAATATATCCTATCGCCTATTCATCAGAGAAAATAGAAATAGCAAATGGTAAATTAATTTTTCAAATCGGTCCAGAAGTTTCATAGCATATTCAATGCAAACAAAAAACATAAAAATCTTTCCTCTACGAGTATCATATTAGTATAGAAAAGACAGTTATAAACAACACAATATAGGACAACACGAACATTATTTGTTCAAATAAATGCATACAAATGCCACAGCCGGGACGCAAACCTGGAACCGCTCGTAGGCAGACTCAATACAAACAAGAGTACAGAGCCATGTTATATCTCCACCGTTACCTGCAACATGTGCTGGCCAAACAGTTTGACGGTATACAGCTGCTTCCTGAAGGTCGTGATGAGCAGCGTCTCCTGGTTCGGATCTATAGTCACGTGCTGAATTGCGTCTAAAGGCGACCACATCGGGTTGTCTCTGGTATGCCTGGTATACAAACAAAATACAAATATAAAACACCTTTATTTTATTAAATCGGCATACGATTTGACTGGCCTGTTGGTCTAGTGGTCAGTAAACCTGACTGCTGAGCCGGAGGTCGTGGGTTCGATTCCAATCCAAGACAAATTAATGTTTGTTATCTTTACACAAAAACTACTGAATGGATCGAATGATTTTTGGCAGAGACAGATCTCTAGATTATAGTCTTGAGGATGGAAGAATGTGACAACTTTTTGTCAACATACAAGAGCGAAACCACTGAAACTATATTATAAATAGACGTCACTTACATTAAGTGCCTTATTAGGTACCTATAAGTATATATTATTATGTTATATTATCTAATATTATAGTAGTATCTAATAATTAATAAAAATAAATAAGTTTAATGTCTCAGGTCCACAGCTCTACATGTTGTTCGACAGCAGCACTGTATGACCGGGTTCATAATGCCAGTTACTTCACAGAAGTTTATTAAATACGTACTTGTATGAGTGTTTACAAATCCTGAACAAATTCCTTTTCCTCCAATTATGAGGTGATTCCTTCTCAAACATGTGCACATACCCTGGACCACAGGCATACGCGAATCCTGTAACCATATGCCATTAGCATACTGTACTCGTAATACTTGGAAGTATGAAGCAATTGTAAAAAGAATACCTTTTGGAAAATTTATAAAGCAGGTAACAGCATGACTCTCAGTTTCAATAGCGATCTGGTCGCTGGAGGTCTCTTGCTTGCTGGATTCACTGCCCTTGTCGGCCTCTTCAGCTCTACAATAGCGGATATCAATAATAACTAAGGATGAGAGAAATTAAGGGTAAACAGCTGGTTACTGTATTTATGAAATTTATCGTCATTTAAGTTCGGCTACTAATTAAACGCTTACTAAAACCCTCCCTGTACAATTTGTAACATAACCTTGTAAAGATTTACAGCAGATCTATGCCTCTACATAAACCGAGCTGTTGCATTGAAGCCGCAAAAACCGTGAAGGCAGACGCACCGTATAATCGCGTTACAATTACCTATAAATATATCTACCTGCCACGTGTACACAGATACGTTAAGAAATACATTTCTGAGAGTTTGTATTCTTTATACCAGCAATTGACTAATTAATGTGAACGTAAATGCCGCCATACACTAACTCCTTCAAGCAGTTAGCTTCAAGCTGTCATGCGATCACATTTAACCGCAAAATGCAGTCGTGACCAACTGCAGTTGAACGGAGAATAAACGCGACGAGCTGTTGAACGATATGTCTATTCAATTATTCAGTGTATTGTAAACTTTACATCAATTTAATATCAGAAATGCAGATTGTCAAATACTACCAACGAATACAACATCAAGCATCGACTGCTCTAAGCAGTGCGTAAGGTGGCTTTAGAGCATTGGCGGTGATGGTACCACAGCCCAAAGACATCCGTCATATGATAAGCAATGCCTATCACCAGGCCAGGTTTAACTCATTAAACTCCGCGTGGCATCATAAGATGCGAGACATAATAACTTTCTATTGTTATCAGATGCGCGGGAGTCGGGAAGGTCACCTGACATAAAACATGATGTAGACAACACGAGGAACGTGGCACTGGAGCATTGGTTGTCATCAGGCACCAACAACCCGGGTGCCTGTAGTTAGCTTCAGTTTTGAATCTCAATAATACAAAGACCATTAGAAAACCTTAAATCCCTTAAAATCTAACATTAATTTGAGCCCAGAACATTTTTAAAGAATCCTGAAAATCTCTACAAACAATACTTACTCAGCTTCTACTTTTTTAAGGGACATTTCCATGACTTCTACAGCTTTAAAAATACAATTCTGACGTAGCTCCCCATTCTCTACCAACATGATGACACCGTTGTCCGTCCCAAACATGATGCGATCCGGAGTTAACCACATGCAGCCAGTTACGTTGATCTAGGAAGAGAACACTAATTATCTTGCACAAACACAATGCTAATTTACCTACACATGCCCATTATCCAATTGTTCCGATAGTAGGTTTGGAATGCAACTGCACATACAAACAAACGTGCATACACTCACACTGCAATGCGTCACTGTTACACTGATGGGCTGAGGCTGTCTCATAATATCTGTACCCAGACCATAGTCCGCCAAGCTAACCATTTGCGAGTTGGTAGACTGCACTCATCTTATCGGGACCTCAGGTGTGCAGATTTCCTCACGATATTTTCCTTCACCGTAACAAGTAATAATATTTTTTTAATACGCACAACTTAAAAAAATTAGAGATGTGAGTAGGATTCGATCTCAGGACCTCCCCTTCGAGAGACCAATATTCATAAGCTAGACTATCGCAGCTAATTACAAACATGAATACAGTTAGAATAATGCTTATATAATTGTTATTTACATAGGTACTTCAATAACATCTATTTTTATCGAACGTTTACGCTTTCAATTGAATGTTGTTTTAAAATGACGTCACAGCCAGTCATGTTTTTCAACAAACGGAAATACAGGAATAAAATAGCTTTTGAATCAAAATAATGCTTACGTTTTCAGCCTTACACCAACCCCATTGGCGCCAAACTGTTTCCGAAACGTTCATAATGCGAAAAGTGTACGGACCAGTTATCACAACAAGGGTAGCATCACTTGGATTGCATTGCACCTGAAAGGATTGACCAATTTTGGTGGAAGTTGGGAGTTGATTGGGAGGAAGGACCTATTTCGATGGATATATGGTTACCGGCCAAACCGGTTTTTCCAACGTCTGTCGAGACATTCTAGATACTTCTCGGTCAAAACTAATGTAACCTGACAAGCGTAGGACAAAACAGTTTAGCTTGAGCTAATTCGTTTCTATGGCTGACTAAATTACCCTTCTGTTTTCTAGGTCTTTTTTCATTATACATTTTTCAATACAAGCTGTTAGGGGTTCTATTCACGGACTAAATATGTTAATCGTCTATAGCCCGACGGCTTGCGCAGATCCTAAATGTACCTAGGTGGATAGGTTAAGCAAAAGCAAACGTCACGGTCAGAAAATAGGTAGGTCCGTTGAGTGGCCAAAATTTTTGGACGCTTCCGTACTTTGAAGAGCCCGTAAAGCCGTCGTTACCGGTTGTTAAGCGATGTCAGAGGCCTTCAGTCGCCATAAAATCTTCCGACAATTAGGTTGGCCACTAACAACTAATCTGCATCGGAGCAGCTTGTGAAGTATTCTCTCGGCCTCCTCAGATAAGAGAAAATGTCCATACTCAGTGAGGAACCATTAATAGTTAAAGCTAAAAAAAAGCTGAATTTAGAACTTACACTTTCAACGATGCCTTGACCGCTCGGATTCTGTGCCTTGGCATGACTTTCCACTTTACCCTTATCCCAATTGTAATAATACAAGTACCAATCCGGCTCTCCTGTGATCGCTACGAGATATTTAGAGTCGTATGTAAACTGTACACATGCAAACTCCGTGGCTGTCGAGTTTTCGAACGGGACAGTCAGTATTTTCCGTCTTTTGTATGTGGTTAGATCGTATATCGTAATGTATGGTTTTTGACCCTCTTCTGCTATTTCATTCAGCGCTAACCATCGTCTAAAAAAAAGAATTAAACCAGGGTACTATTAAAACAAGTAAAAAGATACAGGAAAAGAAAATTTTGCATTGTCAAAAGCATTCTTTACATTATGATGAAAGGCAGTGGTTGAAAAATATTTTGAAATATTCAAAAGATTATTGAAGACGGTATTGTAATTGTACGGCTCATGTAATTGTAATGACTTATTTTTTATGAGGTCTTATTAAAACCATTCATTGAGTACTATAATCTGTGAATAGAAATATTGTTATGCTAACCTTACACTAGGTTGGTTGAGTGGCCGTTTCACATGGTAAATTTTTAGAAGTTTGGAAAAATATTATATTCATTTAACTAAAAACTCCAATAACATTAAAAAATCAGACGAAAAATACTTTTATTACCTATTAGGTGCCAGCACAAGCGATTTGATAGGCTTGTGTTTGTCTTGAAGCCTGATAAACTTTTGCTTCTTCTGAAGATGGTTGTGAATTACTATCACTCCACCAGCCGGATAAATAATCTCAGAGTCGGTCAAATAATGAGCATTATACCTGTAACAAGTAAAAAATATAGTTATAAATAATAAACTCTTACACACATATAAAGCTAGCTAGGGCGGGGGCCAAGGATTCCCTGTGTCGCAGCGTCGAAGCGTTCCTGTTTTTAGAATAATTATAGAATATCCGAAGAGAAGAAAATAGAAATGACTATATTTCACTTATGCATTTGTGCACCAGCGTCTACCAGGAACACTAAAGACGAGGACATCTCAAGCTCCCAGCTAAAACATGAGTCGTTTGGGAGGCTGACTCGAGTAAATATCTAGCCAGACGAAAGCTTCACGAAAATAGTATAACTATAGTAAAAATTCAATACTAAAAATACAGTAACTGATCGCTGTCTGTACATTTAAGATATACGAAAAAAACTTAAAGTGGGGTTTGTTTAAGGAATGGAACACAAAACAACCATTTTTAGAAATTTTGTATGTTTGTCTCTTTATCTGTTAACCTGTTTGTTCGCATTTGTTCGCGATCATCTCAGTAACGGCTGATCTGATTTGAATGCGGTCTTCATTGATGTATTGGGCTAAGCTTGGAATGGCACTTGAAGGTACTTTTATTGAAATCGGTGCACAAATAAAAAGGATACTAGAATTTAAAGAATTCCGTCTATACAAATTCCGCGCGAACGGAGTCGCTGGCTCAGCTAGTTAACAGTATGTTTTTGTTACACAATATTAATTTAATCATATTTAATTTCATATTTTCGTATCACTTTTCAGCGGGAATATTTGCTGTGGTCGGAATGTATCAGATGTCAGTTTGGGCGCTCGGGAAACACCGCAACTACAAGAAGGAGTTCCCAGACTACCCTAAAGGACGTAAAGCTATTCTACCATTCATTCTCTAAATACTTTCAAGGCATAAAAGCTATAGCTTTATATTATATAGCTTTGGTACAATCGTACTACAAGCCTTATGCATTCTCGGGCTCATTAACACCAAAAATATTTCAGTAATGTAGCGCATTTATGTACCTTACCAAGTCTATGCATTTCGTTTTTTTTTTGTAGTGATAAATATTTGTTTAACTTTCTTGATCAGTTTGCTTCCATAGATTATATTTTCATCACATTTTACTTCAAAATATTTGCCTATATGCAGTATTTAAAATTACATACATATTTTAATGCAACATGGGTCGATATTGAGAACGCATTCCATGAGCTATTTTAATGTTTTCGACTGTTTCTTTATTTGTAATTCACTATTAACATATTGTATTATTATGTTCAGTCGTGAACTCAATATTGAAGTAAATGAATAAGTAACATGGCATGACTTCACATATATGTTATATGACCGTTATACATAATTATATGAACCGGGCTTAAGGCGCAATAAAAAGTATGTGTAACTATGTTTCATATGTTTGTATCTACAATAACATATATCATATAGATATGACGAATTTGGATACCTTCTAGATAATTATATGATTGGGTATTAACGAAACTTGATCTTGATAAGCACACATATATTTATCGCTATAATATGTTGTCTCAAAGTTTATTAAAATAGATTTTTGAAAGTCGCCTAAAGTTACCTGTCACTAATACTTAGGTGATGGTTTATATGTTTGGTAGATATATCTTTATGGGTTGCATTTAATAGGTCTCTTAAATTGTTTGTGGGTATAAATGTATAATTTATAAATAATAATTAGATTCTTTTATACAAAATATCAGTGTTTTTTTTTATAACTGCATTCCTTTTTACGTAAAAACTTAATGTAAAATGCAAAGTTCATAAAATTATTCTTTAAAAAATATTTTTATTTTGTATTTAATTTGCATAATTTCATGAGCTAATATCTACTAACAATCGGTACTTTTTTACATTGATAAATTAAAAAACTTCAATCGGTTGTTCGCTAGGTTTTCGTTCGTTGTTTTTTAAGAAACAAATAAGTTTTTTTTAATATGTTGATTTAATCTATGATGATTTTATTGATGCTTTAAATATTATAGAATTTATTAGACTCAAGCAGCCGTTCTAGAGTTTTAGTGGACTAACAACCATCAATCAATACGGTCCATCGAATTTTTTAAGTGTATTTTAAATTTTATACGCATTTTTTTATATTTTAAAGATATGTGCGTATCAGAAGTTGATTATCACTTGCTACGGTGAAGGAAAACATCGTGAGAAAACCTACACTCCCGAGAGATCTCATAAAGTCTTCGAAAGTGTGTGAAGTCTACCAATCCGCACTTGGCCAGCTTGGTGGACTATGGCCTGTACCCCTCATATTGTGAGTGGAGAACCGAGCCCAGTAGTGGGACAGATAAGGGCTGCAATGAATCAAAAAGAAAGAGTTTAAAGTTGAAACCTACGGGATACTAATAATATATACAAATTCTAGTTTATAAGTGTTTTATTTTTTCTAAATTAGGTATCAATATCATCGACTTTATCCTCTGGTTCGTCACAGCGAACCTTCCCGAGCAGCCGTTCGTTCTCCTCTTTCAGGGCCACTATGATCTCTTCTCGTTCCTGTAAAAAATCAACCTTGTCAACAAAATCTAAATACATAAAACAAGCCGAAAATCGTGTTAGTTACACTTTTTATAACTCGAGAACGGCTGGACCGATATAACGATATTTAGTTTTTTGAATTCGTGTCAGACTCGATTAACAGAATAAAATAAATTAATAAAAATATTTGAAAACAATCGAAGCGGAAACCTGATTTGTAACAGTTAAGGGATCAGCGAAACTGTTGGGAGTGATCAAAAAGTTTTTCTTATGAAAACATTTAAATGTGTTAAGTATTTACTAAAGGCATAACTTTGAAGACCTGACGCAAACGGATGTGGTTACATGTTGAAAAAATCTGCAAAACAACGTCTCTCGGGTCAGTTAGCATATAAAATAAATAGTATACAAGTATTTCGTACATTTGTACATAAGTATCTACTGAAAGATTTAGTGCTACTATTCACCGTCAGACCCGTTTTATTTAAAACTAGCTGACCCAGCAGACGTTGTTCTGCAATAAAATATAATCAAAGCAATCAAAATTAGAAAATTAACGCTAACCACATTATATTGATTATGCAAAAAAATCAAAATTTTTAACTGTAACTCATCAACCATATCTCCGATCGATATTATTATGGTATCAAAACCTTCCTCATATAATCCTGGATAAGGTTGCTGAAGACATCAGTGCTCTATCTCAAAGGACATACAGACAAACATTCATTTTTATATATATTCATAGATATATGTCCTTAAAAAGTAATTTTACCGGTATTCTGCAATAAACTGTCACACAAAACTCAAACGAAATACAAAACCCAAAATCAGGTGCAATGTAGTTTGTAGGTAAGTACCAAATTTACAACGAATGTTCGAATAGATATTTATTAATTCTACAAGTATTAAAACTAATTATTAACATTAGAATTTTTTTTCGATAAAATCGGGGCGATTAGTAGATGTTTGTATGATGTAAAACAGGTTTTAGGTGTAAGCGTGAAAGAGTAACAGACAGACAGTTATTTTCGCATTAATAGTAATAGTAAGAATTACCTAAATCAAGAATTTATAGTTTATTACCTCAATCTTCTGTTTAAACGCCTCCTCCAACTTCTCTCTGTCCTCAGTGACGTGCTTCAATTTAGCACGAGCAGCAGCAGGTGGTACGTATCGTGCAGACAGACCTAGGATCGATTCCAGTTGAAAGCAACGTGTTCGGGTAGATTTCAATTCCGTCCGTAGATTGTTTATTTCTGCTAGGAGTGTGCAGTTTTCCTGTGAACGGAAAAAAAATATATTTTCTTAAAATATTTATTTACCTAATTTCAAGTTCGGCAGAGTTAAGCAAAAGCCAGCATGCGAAAGATAGTTGATGGTTGACCGCTAGAGGCAAAAATATCTTTTGTGCTTCCGTGCTTCGAAGGATACGAAATGGTATGGTCGTAGTTATTGATCAGTCGTTAAGCTATGTCGGAGGTCATCGAGCGGCAAAATGAATACCAGAGACCAATTAACAGATGAATGTTAACATTATTCATACACTCATCGCAGGGATGTCCCTGCGACCCATAATTGTCCCACTGCTGGGCACAGATCTCTTACAAAGGGGTACTGGCCATAGTCCACCACGCTGGCCAAGTGCAGTTTTTCAGACTTCACACACCTTCGAGACCTTTTAAGGGAACTCTCTGGAGGTTCCTCACAATGTTTTCCGTCACCGAAGTATGTGATAAATTCTAATACGGTCATAAAACAAAAATTAAAGGATTCGAACTCCGGCCCTCCCATTCAAAGGACCAACGTTCAGACCCCTAGGATATCACTGCTCAGTACTATAAAAAATGAATACGCACATCCATAATTTTTCCGATGTCACTCTTTGAGCCTCCGAGAGACTTTTCAAGTTGTTGTTTGAGAGCAGCAACCTGCCTCTCAAGATGATCGCGCTGACGATTGAACTCTCGTATCGCCTCGTCCTCGGCTATACGACTGCGCACAAAATCTATATCTTCAACATATTTGTGAAATAATGCCTGAAATTGCATACAACACATTACATACTATAATAATTTGTCAAGCTAGAATGGAGCATAGATAGGTGGTGGTACCTACCTATCGACCTGCTGGTAAGTGGTCGCTCATGTACGTTATCATCAGCAGACGGGGATGATCGACGCGTTGCGGGCCAAGATAGAAATGACAGACAAGCTTGTTGCAACATCTGTGAGTGCGGGGCGATGAAGAAGGAAGAGAAGCAGGATACGGTAGAAGTAATTGGGGTCAATAATGACACTGACGCAACCAAGACACATTGACTATGCACCACTTTAGGCCGGGTGACAGAAGAATGAGAAGAAACTAGTGAATAAGGGGAAGAAGATTTTACTTACCTTCACATTCAATTTCAGTTTAGTTGGGTCTTGAAAATTTGCTGTCATATTGTGTAAATCAATTTTGATTTTCTTCAACGTATTTTTAAGTGTTAAATTACGATCTGCTTCTGTCAAAAAATCTTTTTTGGCAGACGAAAGTTTCTCAGTCAACTGATTAATTTTAAGTTCTGTAATATAAATAAATACATTTTAATAATGCTTCACTGAACTCTTGTGATTCTAATTTATATATTAACGCAGCCGCAAATATCTAAATCTACTCAGCTAACTATAGGAGCGCATCTCGGATGCTGATCCAATACTGATTAATGGATAGGTTGCAAATGATAGTATTTAGTTTTCAGTATAAGTAAAAATTTCAAGTATTATATTTCCTACACATTGTGTAAGGTGAAACATCTATCTGAATTTAGGTAAAAACGATCCTTTTGGAAGAGCTACAAGACCATCGACACCAATAGATACAACGTCAAACTAACACAATGCTAGTCAAAAATATGTATTACTATCTGTGCCCGCGACTCCGTTTGCGCGGAATTTGTATAGACGGAATTAAAATTGTTATATATTTTTTATTTGTGCATCGATTTTAATAAAATCACTCCTAAGTGTCAATTCAAGCTTTGCCCAATACTTCAGTGAAAACCGCATTCATATCGGGTCAGCCGTTTCTGAGCTTAGCGCGAACAAAGGCACAGACAAATAGACAACAATTCTAAAAATTTAATTCCATGTACAAACCCCTCCCTATAAGTTCCTTCCATATATCTTCCAGGTACAGACAGCGATCTGACAGTGACATGATTTAATGTATGATATGACTAATCTAAGCCGAGTTAAAAAACAATCAGACATTGAGAACGCAATGAAGTCGAAGGTATAATTTGGTACATTCATAATATTGTTAAGCACTTAGTAATTTATTTAACGATACGCTTGCAGGTTCTGGTGAATTAATTTTAATAAGAGTGCAAGCCTAAATTCATAATAGGTATATTAAACTAAACGAACAGCACATACGTCTGCTATTGCTTATATAAAACATCTAGGACAAGGCACATCTAGAAAATACTTCATACAGGACTATGTACACAATGACGAAAGCGTTTAACACATTAGTACGAGATATGCCGACTCTAAACAAACATGATTTGCATTAACAAAGGCCTGAGAAACAATCCTTCGTGCAAAGCTGCTAATACCTTCATGCTAGCTAAGTTTACGTCAGAAGTGATATAAAAAAAATTACAACTGATAGGAATTCAAGTAAGCAATTCATTACCGCGAAAATCTTTCTGCTTTAAAAGATTTTCTAGCGACTCTTCCAGCTCAAGGGTACGTAACTTTCTCTCTTTAATTTCACGCTCTAAAGGATCTATCTGTTTATAGAAATAAATTGAATTATTGTAAACAATGCAGCTGTAACTTTTTTTGTTAATTTTAATGAGACTACTTTTTATTTTCAAGCATAAATATGGGTTATTTCATACCAAGTTCATGTTTAACATTGAGCAATTTCAATTCCTCATTTTCCATGTCCTCAATTTGAACCTTTAACTCGAGTATGACTCGCTCTTTGGGCTCAATCTATGCATTAAATTTCAAAACTAATTTCTAATCGTTATAGAGTAAAATAACTTTATTTGTGTGCGTGTGATAACCGCTTACCTGATTTTTCAATTCTGTTATTTTAAAGTTCAAAACAAATTTGTATTTTTCCAATTCTTGTTTCTTCCTTTTCAGTTCGTAAATTCTCTTTTCCTTATCTTGTATAGTGCCGTCTCTCTCAGTTATTTCTTTCTTTAAATCTGCCACATCTCTTTCAAGAGTAGAAATCACCTTTTGAAATTGTTTGTGTTCAGCTGGAAAGAATTTGTTTCATTGTATTTTCAGTAATAATAACTGCTTTTTCCAAAAGCGCTGAAATATGATTAGCCTACATTGCTTCTCATTTACGTTTACAGTTAGTATTCAATACTCTCAGATAATAATTACGCCGTGAACTCAAAATTATGCTTGAAAAATAACTTTAAAATTTTCCATGATCACGTGCTCAAGTTTTAATATACCTTTTAGCTGGCTTATTTGATGTTTAAATTCATCTATTTCCTTATTTGCACTAATTAATTTCTTTTTCATAAGGCCGGTTTCTCCTTTAAGTCTTACATTTGCATCTTTTTCTTCTTTTAGCTGTACTTCATAAGCAGTTCTTATTTCTATGATTTCACGATCAGCATCGTCTTCTATAGATGCCTTTATTGTTTCATGTTCTCTTTTTTGCATGTCCGCTTGTTCTTGTAACTGTGAAGAAATATTTGTTAATAATTGTTGTCATGTTAGTGTATTTAATTAAGATTAAAGTTATAAAATGTTGTACTTCTTGCAAGAGAAGGTCTTTCTCTTCCAATCGTGCTTCAAATTTACTATTCATATCTCTAAGTGCCTGTCGTTTGCTTTCCGCTAAATCTTCTAACCGCTGTTCGTAATCTTTTCTCATTCGTGCCGTCTTATCTTCGAGACTCTAGAAATTCAAATACATTTTGATTATCACTATCACTTTGAAGTTAATACTTCCGTATATTCCCGTGTTATATAACTTTAAGTTTATACAATTAGAGATCATCTTACTTGATATCTATCATATTCACTAATGAGCCTGATATTAAAATCAGCTTCCAGGGCCTGTAGCGTTTTCTCGTGCCCAGACCTTAATTTTGCAATATCTTGTTGTATCATTCCAATTTCATGAGTGTGTTCATTTTCCATTTGCTGAAATAGACTGGATTAAGTATTATTTGGATAACTGATTAAATTATGCGACAAATGTGAACCTCTTATCTGACTTACTGTCACTACATAATACCTGTAGTGTAAATTAAATAATTTAATGATTAGATAATTGCAAAAATAAATCAGTCGATACCTCATTTTTTTCCTTAAGTTCTTCAATAGCTGCACAATATCCTTCATGCACCTCTTTGAGTTTTTCAGCTTGTGTTGCTTCTGCTTGACGCAGTTGATACGTGTGTTCGGTTTCTAATTCACTCATTCTAGTACTTAGTAACTGTTGAAAATATAAATATCACAAAATAGTATCCTTAAATTAAAAACTCATATTACAGCCATTGTACTTTATAGTGTTTACTTACATTTATGCTATTAATCTTCTCTTGTAAATCTTTTTTGCTAATCAATATTTCTTTAGAATATGCAAAGTCTTTGTCTAAAGCTATTGCCCGACCTTCCCCATTTGTTAGTCGCCATATGCAAATAGAAGCATCTTCTGCAACTGACACTAGAGTTTGATCATCATAGGAGAGAGCTAAGCCTGTTACTTTTTTATTGTGCATGTGGAATTCATTAAAGATAGCTTTGTCTAACAGTGGAAGTTGCACAGCAGTTACGCCTCCTTCACCTCCAGTTATAAATAGCATCATGTCTGAACGAGATAAAATTATCGTGTCGAGACCACATCCGATCAATCCCAAATTTCTTCTGATTGTATTCGCGCCAATTTCTTTTATTTCTCCATCAGTACCAACTCCATATGTAGTCTTTCCTGTACTATTAAATAACATTTAGTCAGAATAAGTCCCTAATCCAATGATAACCTGAACATAATACACAAATTACCTGTTTACAGCACAAGCTCGAAACTGATTAGTCTTTAAAATGACTTCTCCAATTCGTTGTCCTGTTGACATACTCCACTCATAGACTGCGCCTTCAGTGCCACATGATACTAATATTAAATCGTTAGCCGACCACGCCAAACATGTGATCTAAAACGGATTGTGGGAGCATTCACTTAATACTTCTATAAATGAGTAGCAATCAACCTTAACGCGTCTGCACTGGAGCATCGTTGAGTATAATCTGGGCTTCTCCAGTGATACGGGATAGGAGGACAGGATATTGAGGATAGGGAGGGACAATAACGGAGGATGTAGATATTACAGCTTGGGGGAACTTACTATATTATATATCGTATTAACTTATGGTACGCTATGGTAGTAATTATATTAGGGTTCATACACATATGAACACACAAGCTTCTGCGCACAGCCCGGCCACTTGTTTCGATTACAACTGATTGGCAATGTTAAGCTACAACGGTAGCGGTCAAAAGATTGATGAGAGACCAGGAATTCATGACCGTGCATCGGTTTTATGACATATAAAGCATGGTCCTCGTTGTTATCGTCAGATAGCAGATTTTAGCTTTCGGATCCACGGCTCCCGTGGGTACCGTTGAGGCTTTCCGGTGGGTTAAAAACTTCTATAGGTTCCTTATTGGGTTTGGCATTTAACGCTCCACCAACACGTATTGCAGCGGTGTGGTGGATTATGCTCCAGGC
>DWKC01000147.1:0-15423 GCA_018249195.1 Racta chiria
TCCCTAACTAATTATAAAAAATATCCTTACAGGTGCACTTTTGGAACATATTGAAGAATTTGTCTGCGACGACGTAATTGAAATTATTTCTCAGTTGATGGTAAAGACGGATGTCCAAGAGCTTGATAAATTTGTTAACGCTGCAAAAGCAGTTCATGAGGGTATAATAGTTTCAGAAGTTTCACCTATGGAAACTGTTACAATTTTACGAAATGAAAACAGTTTCAAAAAAGGAGAACTTCTATGTGAGCTGCGAGAATCGTTAAATATTCTTAAAGTTATGACATTACATAATTTAGAACAAATTGAGACTAAGATTGAACATGACAATTTTGAGCGCATTACCAATCTAATTCACAGTCTTCATACTGATATAGAAGCCGTAGTGTGCTCTGACTCTGCACAAATTTTAAATATAGGCCAAGAAACTAAAGCAGAGAGCAGAGATAATTTACAAAAGTTAGAAATTGAAGAATCATGCTTGGAGTTAGATACTGTAATCCCAAGCAAGCCTGAAGGCGACTTTACAGCTACGGTAACATTTAGTGAGCATGTAGATGAGCTATCCAAATTAAGCAACGAGGATGTAGCAATGTCAAATTCAAGTCAAATTGAAAAAGAATCTGATGCTAAGAAGGAAGTAATACGTGTTGGGGACGAAATTTGTGTGATTACTTCTACTCCAGAGTCGCAGATTGGTAATTTTAATTTTATAATTAGTCTATAAATTACTGAAAATTAAGCGTTTTTGACAAGAGACCCTATAGAGGTTTTAAAACATCTTTAATTTTCATATAAGCTTATTTGATTGAAATATTGTTGATACAACTATTATATTCATGTGGTTACAGAAGTTAATTGTTGAATATTGATCAGAATTTTTATAATACCTACCAAGAGCTAGTTGGAAAGGCAAACGAAATGTCTCAAACCATTGTATAGTATTTACATTGACTGACGGGCAGGCAGTTGATGTTTTAATTAATTTGTAAGCGATTAAATACATATTTTAAAGACTGCATTACTGTCTAAAATGTATGCTATCAACACACACATCATCATGAATGATAAAAGTAAATTATTAGTTATTCAAATATATAACCTAAAAATATTCATGTAATATTATTTAATTTCAGATCGGGATAGTGAGAATATAGATTCTATAAAAAAATTAGAAATTTTGTTGAAAGAGGTTAATAACCAAGTCGATTTATATTCAACCGTCCAAGATACGGATTTTTTAAGGAATACACTAGATGAAATACAGACGGTCATAATTAAACTAAAACGTGATTTTGATGGAAGTGTAAATGACACTCTTAATGAAACTCTAGAAGATTTAGAGTGCAGTGTGAGAAGTGTTCAGCTTCAAATAGATGAAAATAGTGCACCCAACCTTTTGAAAGATGCTTGTGCTACTTTACAGTTATTGGTTACAAATATGAGTGATATAAAGTGTCATGTTAGCCATCCAGCTTCCGAACAGACTACTAACATGATCCTACATAGATGTTCTGAACGAGCCGAACAAACATTAACATTATTAGATGAAGCTGCTAAGGCTGATGTCTGCTGTCAGATGATTAATTTGATGTCCAACATCAATCTTTTAAAAGATACTCTAAAATTATTGTGGGCCAGTTTTCAAGGCGACGCTGATACTTTAATTGAAAACGGTATCGACATAAATCAAAGCCTTCATCAAATGGAAGAACAAATATTTTCTTTAGAAAAAGAAATTGATACCGTCAGTTGCCAGCCAGATGTTAAAGACAGCCTTACTATTGCTGTTCATGCGGTGTACGAAAATATTTCTAGCATGAGAAGTGCCATTTCAAGTATCCAAAAAGAGTTTATGTTTGAGAATTACGGAAAACCGTCTGAAAAGTTTTTACAATCCTTAAAAAATATTGCAATTATACATGAATATGCCAAGAATAAGAACTGGAAACATTTTGGAAAAGTTGTACGGCAAGTTTTAAATCACTTCGAAGATATAAAGTTTTATGTAAATTTTGATAAAACAGCAAGAATACCCAGTGATGCAGGATTCACTAAAATTATTCTTGATGAACTAACTAAAGAATTAAAAAACGTCGTTTTAGCAAATGTTCTCGAATCACAACCACAGTTATTTGAAGAAGTTCAAAGTGTTATTAAAACTGTAGAAGAATATAATTTAAGTTTAGAGTCACGCTCTTCTTTAGAGGTAAAAGAAAAGATTCCAATTTTTAAAAATATGTCAGAGTTAATGTTACTTTTGTCAAATGATATATTGAGAAACCAAAAAGAAGAGCAGTGGTCTCACAAAAAAGAGAACTTGAAAGTGAACTTGGAGAAACAAACAATGTTGTCTCAAGTTGCAGAAGAAATTAATATTTCTGAATCAACAATTTCTCATGAGCAAGCTAATATAGTGACCGTGGGACTTGATGAGCATGAATCATTATTAATTTCAGCCATAGCACAGGACGATTTAAATAAAACTGATACTTGTGTTGAAACAACAGAGATTAGATTTGCCGATACAGAAATTGAAAAAAATATTGAAACTGAAGATAAATGTGGTGAAATTATACAATCATTACCTGTTGAAGGATCACAGGAAGATACGATTGACATTGGATACCAAGAAAAAGTAGCTACGGAAGGTGATAATCTACAAGTTGAAATAAGTTCTGTAAATTCTGATGTAATTAAAGAGCGTGAAATCGATGATCAAATATTATTTGAGCTAAAAGAAGAATTCGGGCTTAAAGATGAGGATATGGAAGCAATACCAAGTTGCTCATATGGACTGCAATCCGAGACATCATTGGAAACTGAAGTTACGCCTTCCAGTTCGACAGTACAAAAAGTAACTTTAGAAGATAATCCAAATTTAGAAAAAGATAAAGAATATGCTGAAATAATACAAGAATCTAAAGAATATCAACAGGAAGATGAAGTTAGTATAGAAAATAAGAAACAAGACGCTGAGGTAACACGGAAAAAAGATATACCCCATCTAGTAAAGGAAGAAGAGGCTAAAGAAAAGCAATTAGAAAATACAAATAAATTACATATGGAAAAAGACGTTGAAGAAAATCGTACCGTAGAAGAAACAGATTCTTTACAAAAAGAGGAACAAACAGCTGAAGATAAGCAACTTGAAAATATGGCAAGCTTAGAAAAGGATCAAGACGATGATGGTATAAAATGCAACCAAGAGGAGATGCTTTATCTACAAAAAGCTGATCAAGAAGAGAATCAAAAGCTGTTAGAAGATAAAACGCAACTGGAAAAAGATCAAGAAGATACTGAGATGAAATGCAACGAAGTGGAGCGGCAAAGATTAAACAAGGAGAAACAAGACACTAAGATTTTAGACAAGAATGAAGATATTCTCAGTTTCTCTCACGAGGAACAAAATAGTAGTAGTATAGTAGGGCTACAAGGAAAGGAAGAAGAAATGTATCCTGAAACGGAGAAACAAGAAGATCAAGAAAAGCAACTGCAAAATAGTGCGGGATTAGAACAGGAACCAATAGATGCTGATGTAAAGCGTAAAAAAGAGGAGACGCTTTGTCAAGAAGAGGTACAAGAACTTGCAAAAACGCAATTAGGAGATAAAGAGCTAGATATAGAAAATAAAGAAGCTAAGCTATTGGAAGATAAGGTGAAAACAGAAAATGTAGAAGAAGATGACGAGTGTGGAGGTGAGACGACCCTTAGTGTAGAACAGGAACAACAACAAGCTGCAAAGAAGCAGTTCGAAGAGGAAGTACAATTACAAAAGGTACTTGAAGATACTGAGTTGAACCAAGTGGAAGAAGAATTGCTTCACGCAGAAAAAGAGAGAAAAGAAAGTCCAAACAAGCAATTAGAAGATGAGGTGAAGTTTAAAAGTGATACTGAAATAAAAAATAAAGAGAATGAGACACTTCACCTAGAAAAGGAGAACAAAGACGCTGAAAAGAAGTTATTGGAAGAGGCGACAAGAAAAAAAGAAACAGAAGATGCTGAGATACATAAAGAGGAGGAAACACGTCGTCTAGACATGGAGAATCAAGAAGCCGTAAAGAAGCAACTGGAAGATGTGATGAGTAAAGAAGTTAAAAAAGATGAAACTGAGATAAAACACGAAGAAAAGACGAATCGCCTAGGAAAAGAGCTAGAAGAATTTTCAAAAAAGAAGTCGGACGATGAGATTGGATTAGAAAAAGAAGCCACTAAAATAAAACGCAAAGAGGAGGTGGTAGTTACCCAAGAAGAAGAGCAAAAAGAAGCTGCAAGGCAGCAATCGGAAGAGAAGGTGGGATTAGGAAATGAAAGAGAAGAAATTGCAAAGAAGCAATTGGTAGAGCAGGTGAATCAAGAAATGGAAAAAGAAGATGCTGAGATAAAACGTGAAGAGGAGCAAGCGCTAAGCCTAGAAAAAGAGAAACGTCAAGCTACAATGAAAGAATCGGAGGAGAAGGCGCCATTAGGAAAGGAAAAAGAAGAAACGGAAAAGAAGCAATTCGAAAAGCAGGCGAATCTAGAAAAGGAAAAAGAAGATGCTGAGATAAAACGTGAAGAGAAGCAAGTACCGAGCCTAGAAAAAGAGAAACGTCAAGCTACAATGCAAGAATCGGAGGAGATGGCGCCATTAGAAAAGGAAAAAGAAGAAATGGAAAAGAAGCTATGTGAAGAGGAGGCTAAACAAGAAAAGGAAAAAGAAGACGCTGAGATAAAACGTATAAAGGAAGAAGCTCTTAGCTTAGAAAAGGAAACAGAAGAAGTTGAAATAAAAAATAAAGAGGAAGAGGTGCTTAACTTAGATACAGAGGAACAAGAAGCTACAAAGAAGCAATCTGTAGAGAAGGCTAGATCAGTAAAGGAAAAAAAAGAAATTGCAATGAAGCGATTGGAAGAGGAGGTCAAGCAAGAAAAGGAAAAAGAAGGTGGTGAGATAAAACGTGAAGAGAAAGTGGCGCTTAGCTTAAAAGAGGATAAAGAAAAAAATGCAGTCAAGCTATTGGTAGAGGAAGCGCAACAAGAAAAGGAAAAAGAAGACGCTTATACATTAAGCACAGATGAGGCACTTTACTTAGAAAAGGAAAAAGAAGAAGTTGAAATTAAAGGGTCAGAGGAAAAGGTACTTTGTCTAAAACACGAAGAAAAAGAAGCTGAGAAGAAGCATTTGGAAGAGAAGGCAAGATTAGAAAAGGAAAATGTAACTCAAAGCTTAGAAAAAGAAAAAGAAGATGTTGAAATAAAAAAGAAAGAGGAGGAGGTAATTCGTCTAGAAAAAGATAAACAAGAAGGTGCAAGGAAGCAATCCGAAGAGAAAGCAAAATTAAAAGATGAATATAAAGATATTGCAAAGAAGCAATTGGAAGAAGAGGAGAATCGAGAAAAGAAAAAAGAAGATGCTGAGATAACAAGCGAGAAGGAGCAAGCGCTAAGCCTTGAAGAAGAGAAACAACAAGTTACAACGAAACAATCGGAGGAGAAGATAAGATTAGAAAAGGAAAAAGATGAGAGAGCAATGAAGCAATTAGAGGAAGCCGCGAAACAGGATAAGCCAAAAGAAAACGCTAAGATAAAACATGAAGAGGACGAAGCACTTAGATTAGAAAAGGAAAAAGAAGATGCAGATAGAAAAAGGCAAGAGGAAGAGGCACTTGAACGACAAAAAGAGAAAAAAGGAGCTGAGACCAAGCAATTGCAAGAAAAGGAAAAAGAGGAAACTGCACAGACGTTAATGCACGAGGAGGGGAAACAAGAAGAAGACGAAAAAGACGCAGAGATAAATCGTACAGAAGAGGAAGCCCTAAGCCTAGAAAAAGAGAAACAACAAGGTACAGAGAAGAAATTGAATGAGAAGGCAAAATTGAAAAAGAAAAAAGAAGAAAATGCAGACAAGCAATTAGAAGAGGAGGTGACAAAAGAAAGGAAAATAGAAGACGCTGAGATAAGACGTGAAGATGACGAAGCTCTTAGCTTAGAAGATATAAAAGAAGACGCAGAAATAGTAAGCAAACCGGAAGAGGTACTTCGACTAAAAAAGGAGAAACAAGAAGCAGCAAGGAAGCAATTGGAAGAGAAGGCGAGGTTAGAAAAGGAAATAGAAGACGCTGAAATAGGGCAAAAACAGGAAGAGGCGCTTTGCATAGAAAAAGAAAAACAAGAAGCTTCAAAGAAGCAATCGGAAGAGAAGGAGAGATTTGATGAAAAAGAAGCTGAAATCAAATGCAAAGAAGAGGAGTTGCTATATATAGAAAAGGAAAAACAAGAAGCAGTAATGAGGCAATTAGAAGAGAAGGAGAGGTTAGAAAAAGAAAAAGAAGTCGCTGAAATAAAGCAGAACGAAGAGGACATGCTTCGCATAGAAAAAGAGAAACAAGAAGCGTCAAAGAAGCAATCGGAAGAGAAGGAGAGATTAGAAAAGAAAAAAGAAGATTCCGAAATAGAGCAAAAACAGGAAGAGATGCTTTTCATAGAAAAAGAGAAACAGCAAACTGAAAAGAAGCAATCTGCAGAGAAACAGAGATTAGAAAAGGAAAAAGAAGACGCTGAAATAAAGCGGAAAGAAGAAGACACGCTTCGCATAGAAAAAGAGAAACAAGAAGCAGCAAGGAAGGAATCGGAGCAAAAGGCTAGGTTAGAAAAGGAAATAGAAGATGCTGAAATAAAGCGGAATAAAGAGGAGTCGCTCCGCATAGAAAAAGAGAAACAAGAAGCAGTAAGGAAGCAATTGGAAGAGAAGGGGACGTTAGAAAAGGAAAGAGAAGACACTGAAATAAAGAAAAAACAGGAAGAGGCGCTTCGCATAGAAAAAGAGAAACAAGAAGCTGCCAAAAATCAATTGGAGAAGAAGGAGAGATTAGAAAAGGAAATAGAAGATGCTGAAATAAAGCAGAACAAAGAGGAGTCGCTCCGCATAGAAAAAGAGAAGCAAGAAGTAGTAAGGAAGCAATTGGAAGAGAAGGAGAGATTAGAAAAGGAAATAGAAGATGCTGAAATAAAGCGGAACCAAGAGGAGTCTCTCCGCATAGAAAAGGAGAAACAAGAAGTGGTAAGGAAGCAATTGGAAGAGAAGGCGACGTTAGAAAAGAAAAGAGAAGACGCTGAAATAAAGAAAAAACAGGAAGAGGCGCTTCGCATAGCAAAAGACAAACAAGAAGATGCAAGCAAGCCATTGGAAGAGAAGGCGACGTTAGGAAAGGAAACAAAATATGCTGAAATAAAGGAACAACAGGAGGAGGCGCTTCGCATAGAAAAAGAGAAACAAGAAGCTTCAAAGAAGCAATCGGAAGAGAAAGACAGATTAGATAAAAACGAACAAACTTTAATTAAACACAAGGAAGAGGAGGCCTATCCCGTAGATATAGAGAAACAAAGAGCATCTAGAAAGCAATTGAAGGAGAAGGCGATTTTAGAGAAGGAAAAAGAAGATGCTGAAATTAAATGCCAAGAGGAAGCCATTCGGGTGGAAAAGGAAAAACTAGAACCTACTAAAATTCTATTACAAGATAAAACGGAATTAGAAAAACAGGCAAACTATGTTGAGATAAGCCGTAAAAAAAAGGAGGAAGAAAAAATTCTAAAGTACCAGAAACAAGAAAAACTTTATTTTGCAAATAAAGCTGAGAAACAATGCTTTGATACCGAAAACCAAGAAAAAGGAAAACGTATGGAGGCAAAAGAACAAAAGTTAATTGGAAGAACAAAGGATGAGCGTTACGAAGTTGAAAGGGATGATGACAGTGTTTATAAATTTAATGGTTCTTTGGACAAATCTAAATTTGGTGAAATAGATATTTCTCATTCACATGAACTTAAATATGACAGGAAAGATAAACCGCACTATATTAATTACAACAACAATGACAATATTGGATTGGAAATGTATAATCCACCTGGTTATGTTGAGAAAAGAACTTATGAAAATAATAGTTTCATTACTCTGGATATTGATACAAATAAAACTATACCCCAAACTTATAAGACACAAACCCTTCTGTATCAATCACAGTTACGATCTTCGACACCGCTGCATTACGAATTAGGTCGAAGTTCAGAATCAATTGAGAAACGTTCTGACTTACGACATAGATCTAAAGCACTGAGTGAAACTAGAAGTAGTGTAATAGAAAAGCGCACTAGTGCCTTACGGGACCATAAACGAAAACCAGTATTTTCTACATATTTAACTGATAGAACAGCAGTAGAGGCTTCAAGAGTAAAACTAACATGTAGTGTTTTATCCTCTACGGATCCAACAATAACTTGGTTTAAGAATGGTGTTTTACTGGACAATAAGTTGAAATACAAAACGAAATTTGTAGATGGTCTAATAACTCTTGAAGTGCTTAATGCAGTTCCAAGTGATTCGGCTGAGTATGCCTGCACTGTACAGAATGAAAGTGGATCAGTTAGTACATCTGCAAATTTAAAAGTGTATCCCAGTTTTGAAGCATCTCCTATACCGCCAACTTTCACTCGATCTATAAGAGGTATGTATATTTACGATTTTTTCATTTGAGATCTACGATTGAAGCCTTAATAACATTTTTTTTTCAGATACTTATCACTTAGCTGAAAATGAACTAATATTAGAATCGCGAATTCGAGGTCAACCTTTACCTACAATAACGTGGCTCAAAGATGACCGACCTCTCCATGACGATGAACGATATCAGGCATATTACCTCGCTGATGGTGTATGCAGATTAGTAATTAACGCACCTGTGACGACTGATAGTGGAAGATACACTTGCAAAGCCGAGAACTCCATGTGGTCTGATCAAATTACGCACGTTGTCAATTTCACAGGTAAAAATGTATAGATAGCTCGTACCAAATATTTTTTATTGTTTTTATCTCTCTCAGTTTTACAGTAATACGTTTTTTATTTTATTTTAGGTAAAGAAAGTAGCCTCGGGCCTAATTTAACCACCATTGATAGAACCCGATTCAATCGACAAGTGTTAGAATCTAGACGACCTCACTTCACTAATGTTCTAGCGGATTATAAAGTAACAAGAGGTGGTACAATAGGCTTACAAGTAGAAATCAAGGGCTCGCCTACTAGAGTTGAATGGTTACGTGAAGGGAATACTGTAACCGAATCACATAGAAACGCTGAAACATTTGTCGATCGTGGTCTGTATACATTAGCGCTTTCTGATGTGACAGAAAAGGAATCTGGCCTATATACATGTAGAGCTTGGAGTAGTCATGGAAATGTTGACATGAATGCAGCTATAACAGTCGTTCAACCAAATGAATTGGAGGGTAAACCAGCTATTATAGTTGGTCGACCTGAAAAAGATGTCCGGATTTCGGTTGGAGAAGATTTGAATATTTCTTTCAGAGTACATGGAGAACCAAAGCCAAAAGGTAACTTAGATACAATAGAGTCCATTCACTGTAGAATAATTCAAAATTATTAAATGCTTGACTAGTAACTTCGGGACGATGTATAGTATACAACATGTTATAGTATACAACACCCTCAAGCTCAGCTATTCCCAAATACCATCCATATACAAATATAAATATTGCAAGTGAAACCCGGACATGGCTGCAGCTCAAAACTACGAGACCTGCACTGATACCAACTGTTACCCTCAGTGTTATTTATAATTGGGAATGGGATACATTTTTTAAATCCTTGCTTAAAAGAAACTGCAAACAGACCTACACGCTTCTGGGTTAACCGTACTGGGGTGATTCCTAGTGAAGAAGAATTGAACAATAAATGTAAAGTTTGATAAATAAGTTAAGTACGCAACAAGTAGCATTATTTACGTTTACATATATACATATTTTATTGCAGTAATTTTTATGAAGGGAATTCGTGATATTACTACTAGTCAACGAGTTTGCAAAATGACTTCAGATGATTACGTTAAGTTTACTCTTAAAAGAACAGTAGTATCAGATGCCGGCACGTACTGCATATTGGCGAGAAATGCGTATGGCTGTGATAGAGCTTTTGTTACTGTTGTGGTATGTACTCAGTGTAAATAAAATGTAAATAAATGTATCTAAATGCACGATTAAAATTTTTGAAATATTATCAGGTAAGACAACGGGCATCCTCTGAAAATCTAATATCAGATTGGACATACACGCTGGACGATACAGTGATATCATCAGCAGAAAGGAAATATAAATGTACGTAATTCATGAAATTAATAAAAATTCTATTGGAGAAACCGTACCTTCTACAATGTTTTCGGATGTTTATTTTTAGTCACTAGTTGTCAAACAACGCATGAACATATTTTTTAAGTACGCTTTAATTATTACTAATTAGGTTTGATGAATGGGTTTGTAAATTTCATATAAAAATATTTTTCTGTACGGCAATGTTTTCTTTAGCTTAAAATACACACACGACTAATAAGACCAAACATTGTTAAGATAATCGAATCATATGTAATTTAACGTAAGAGGTCGGTGGAGGCTAAACGCAGCTTGGCAATTTATCAAACATGTTTGAGGTCATTGTCGGTAAGATAACGATATTTGTTTTGTAGCTGTGCCCGATCGCATCCCGGGCGAACCGAGTGTAGTGGATGGTGGAAACAACTGGGTCTCTCTAGCGTGGCCTAAACCTGTTCAACAAGAGTCAGCACCAGTATTAGCCTACAAAGTTGAGAACTGGCTAATAGGCAAAGAAGGTGGAGCCCGGTGGAGGGAATTAGGAATAACTCCACTGAATTCATTCGATGCATTTAACCTAATACAAGGAGAAGAATATCATTTTAGGGTCACGCCTAGAAATAGGTACGGCTGGGGAGAACCGGTACAAACATCTTCTGCTATTGGAATCGGATTGGCAGGTAACAGGCCAGAGTTCACAGAGATACTGCCTGGACAATTAAAAGTACTTGTAGGAGAGACTGCAAATCTATGTTGCAGTTTTAAAGGAAAACCGATTCCTGACATAATTTGGATGAAAAATGGACATGAGCTCGACGACGAAGATGCGCGGATAAAGACATTGCTGAGTGGATGTGATTGCTCCTTAACAATCAAAGATGTGCAGATAGAGGATGAAGCTAGATACAGCTGTGAGGCGTCTAATGTTCATGGTCGTGCTTCCACATACGCAAGAATGGCTGTGATCACGGATAGATTGGTCTGGGAAGCAGATGCGAAATTAAAAAGGTAATTCATTTGTGCGGTTTATTCCATCGTAATAATGTTATATCGTAATTCTTAGATAGAAACCTAATATATCCTAGTATATCTAGTAACTAATTGAAATTCGTCATTCCAAAGGTAATTTGTTATTTTATCATAAATTAATTATATAATTTTTAAGTAAAGAAGATTTATATAGGTTAATTTTAAAAAAGAAAACAGAAGAAAGAAATTCCACATGAAATATGACATCTTCCAGTAACTCGTTGAATGGAAGGGCACAGTAGAGACAGCTATTTTAAAATTTTAAGTAATTTTTAAATGTATAACAAAAACGCATTAGGCTCATTACACCTTGTGGTAATATTTAACATAAAGAAGATATTAAAGTATCTGCTCCATAAACTTAAAACGATTCATCGTTATTAGGGAGAGATCAGCCGGTATCGAAGGAGAGTATCCTCCGCAATTCACGATGCGGCTTCGGGACCGGCGCGTTCAGGCAACCTACCCAGTGCGCCTCACCTGTCAAGTAATCGGCAACCCACCCCCTGTTGTCACCTGGTTTATAGATGGATCGGAACTCCGTTATGACAGTAAGTGTTAATATACTCACTCACAAATAAAAAAACATTGAATTGCTTTCTTAACGTGGAATAAAATCTTAAAACTTTATAATATCAATTTATTGTGTCCGCTGTAAATTTCAACAATAAAGGTATAAATCGTATAATAGGTGCATAATTTACTTAAATGTCAATATTAAAAATACATAGAACAGTAGTGCCAAGAAGCATCGCGATCAATTTATATTTATCAGCACATCACGTTGCCAATTCGATACAAGCACTAACAGCTGTAGTATCAAAATGTGTTCTAAAGTGTTTTCAACTCTTAACTTTGTTGGTGTCGTGTTGTTGGGTGAAAACGGTAAACAAGTAGGTATGTATAAGCACCGGCTTACAATAAGGAATTTGTTGTATATAGTTTATGTGCCCATTGTAATTTAAGAAATAGGCATACAGACTGAACAAAAATTTAATAAATAATAATAATAAACTTTTTCAGTTTTTGTGTGATTGTGCAATAAAAGGTTACTGTGTAATAAAACGTGCCACGGCACGTGGTGTGACGTTTTTAAATTAAAGAAAAAATCGATAATATTTAAGCCAAATTTTTGTAAAAACTCAGCATAGTTATAACACTGTAACTGGCTTAAGATAACGGGTCTAATTTGATGTAGGTCGTCACAACCAATGCCAGGATGAGCACTTCCACACTCTTGAGATCGCGCCGACGACGCTGGAGGACGGCGGGGTATACGAGGCGATGGCGCGTAACAGCAGCGGTGCGGTGAGCTGTCGCTGCAGTCTCGTCGTCGACAAGGGCATCCGAGCGTACGTCGCCCCCGAGTTCTGCTGTGGCCTCGAGCCGCTCTATCGGCTGTATGAAGGTCAGTACGTTGGCAGGGTGCACTACAGACGATGTCGTGTAAGACATATGTTAATCGGTTTTTAGTCACTACCTTTTATATGTTCGGTGACACATTATTTAACAAAATGATGATATATTTATTGTGTCAATGGCTGTGTAGAAATGATATCGCAACTAAATTAATAACTAAAGTGAGTTCTTGACTTATGTGTTAGGTATATATGTTCCATCAAATTTCAATCGAAGATATTATGGTACTGATAGGGTGGTAGTAATTTATTTCCTTCATTGTAGCTTAAATATTTCTTAATACATCAACATAAAATCCAATAATGTTATAGTTTTACGAGGAATGTACAATTTTCAGGCGAAGAGCTGAGAATCTCAGCCATGGTTGAAGCGTATCCATCAGTAGGAGTGACATGGTACCGAGATGGCGTTCGTCTTCGGCCTAGTAGACGTGCTATTATGACCCTGGACCACGATGGCCAAATAGAGCTAGCTCTGGCCAGCGTCACTCAACGGGATGCCGGTGTTTACATGTGTACAGCTTCTAATGAGGTTGGACAAGCTTCTACTTCTGGTAAGGTTGACATCATAGGAGGCGATCAACAGGAAGAGAAGAAGACAAAAACACCGCCTGTAGTCATCAGTCCAGACGTGCCGTGAGTTGATTTATACTAGCGACCATGGATCACAGAGATAAGAGGATATGCCATGTGGGCATGCCTCGGCGACCAGCTATAGTATCAGTTACTCGCATCACATATGTTTCACGCCTCAGTGCTTAAATGTCACTGCGACATGTCGGTTGCTGATTGCGTGGAGTAAAATCTTGCAGCATCGTTTTTCAGTTTAAAAATGACAGTGGAACAAATAATTTGTCTAATGGGGATGGTCAATACAATACTTTAATGCAGTATTATTATTTATTTTGAAATTATTTAAATAAAAACCTAAAAAATAGGCACAATATGACAATGTACGTTCATTATGCTTCTTAGTCATTTCGTGATCAAGTTTTTTTAAATTGGCAATGATTAGTTCATTTTTCTAGAAAAATCTTTGCTATTCAATCAGGGGTGGGGAGCTAGTTTATCGACATCGATATTGTTGTTTTATTTTAAAGTATTTAAATAATATATAACAATAAACCATACTAATAATATAAAATAAGTAATTAAATGATACAAGGAAGGAAAGAAAAAAGATGAATATTAATTAATGAATATTGGTTTCTTTTTTTTTTGTTTCATAACCTAAATACTCTTACAGGAACGCTCAATACTACTGGACTGGATTTTTTGATTTTTTACACAAAAGTGTACCTTTAGTGTACCTCTATTGGTTTAATAATAATTTTGCATCAATCGATTGATATATTCTGTCAATCAAATTATGGCTATATTTAATCCATCTGGGGTTGAGGGGCGGAAGTAATTCAACAAACGTGCAAGTCAATATCAATCTTTTGTGGGTGGGTTTCAATAGTACCAAAGTTAGAATTGCATACTATGTTAAGTCAAATATAATATTCATTTTCAAATTTAATTGAATTTTCCATTTGAATGATAAAACTAAGAACCAACAAGCACCGAAGTTTCTTAGTGAAAATCAATATCATTATTCATTTATTTGTGTTAATTTGGCTAGCCCGGTTCTCATACAAATCGACACACATGCCATTTCCACTTCTCTCTGTATTCCGTGCTAGCGACGACATTACCTGCTAGGCTATGGGCATGGGCGTAACCAGCTTCTGAACCAGGGGGAACAAAGGGGACCCAAGGGGAGCAAGCTAGATTTTTCTGGGTTTAATGCGTAATACTAGGTAAAATATGTACTTATTCGATAACTATAGATACATTACCCGGGTTTCAGCGGCAGGCAACTGGAGCCGGCCCCTCCCTGCCCCCCCTCCGGCCCCATGGCAATGGATCCCGGGTTCGATTACTGGCTTATTATTTTTGTCTTTGCTAATGGACGCTCTTATATTACGAATAAAATGTTCTGGTCGGGTCTTGCGTTATAAACATGTGTTTTATGCCAGTCCATCATTCCGTAGCCCAGCAGAATAGGTCCTTGAAACTTAGGATAATGGTTGACATACATTGTACATTTTTACACTTGCAGTTTGTTGTTTCAGGTATTCAAAGGAACCAATGTTTACTAGAAAACCTAGGTCAAGCGAAGCGCGGGAAGGCGACACCGTGATTATAGAGTGTGAAGTTATCGGTGACCCCAAGCCTGATGTTTATTGGCTTCGAGACTTTTTGAAGGTAAATTTTCCTGTCCATTATGTCTGTTGTCTGTCTGCTGACTTATGAAAATGTCTGGTATTTGCCGATAGCCCGACTTCTATCGTGACTCCAACAACTTCAAGTGTGCCCATTATGTCTGCTGTTTATGTCTGGAGAATTATGAAAATGTCTGGTATTTGTCGATAGCCCGACTACTATCGTGATGCCAACCACTTCAAGTGTGTGGATGCCGGGCCCGAGTACCGATTCGAAATTCCTCACGCGAAGCTCGATTACACCGGCACGTACTCAGTGGTCGCGCGCAACGTGCACGGTGAGGCCAAGGCGATCATATCGTTACAGATCCTTGCTAAGGGTAAGTGTAAACAATTGCTCCTATATAAGCTTTTCCTACCTAAGCTTCTTCCTCCTTATTTCTCTATCCTCTTTCGCTTCCAAAACTAGACTGCCCATGCCGTATTTTCTTATTATACTTTATATACATTAGCAGTGATAGCCGAGCGGTTTGAACGTTGGTCTCTCGAACCTGAGGTCCCGGGTTCAAACCCTGCTGCGCGCACCTCTAATTTTCAAAGTTATGTGCGTATCAGAAGTTGATTATCAC
>DWKC01000148.1:0-15364 GCA_018249195.1 Racta chiria
TGTGGCTAGTCAGCTCGTTTGACGGCTATTCCCATGAAATCACCATTGTAAATTATTTATAATTTTGTACAGGTGCACGAGTATCTCCGCTCGAAATTGTGCTCGTTGTACGAGAACGATTGTATCTTTGACAAGTTTGAGTGCTGCTGGAGCGGAGACGACCAGCGGCTTATGACAGGATCCTATAATGGCTTCTTTAGGTATTTACATTCAAATTAGAAATCACATTAAAACTTATTTTGTAAAAAAATGCGCTATATTACGGTTTAAAACACAATGCCTTGAATTATTATTGAAGTGTAGCTATAACGGTGGTGGCGCGTAGGTTTAATATAATAAAGTCGTTGTAATTGAGTAATAAATTTGTATCAGGGTATTCGAACGAGGCGCAGCAGGAGGTAGACGGGGTGAGCTGACCCTCGAGGCCTCCCGGGACGCCGCCGCACGCCCGCGGCAGCCGTTGCGTGCGCGACGCGTTGCTGCCACCGCTAAGAGGAAGAAGGTGAGAGTTATATATTTTATACGTTGTAAACGACTTAGTTTGTGACTTAGTTTGTTTGCTGATTTATCAGGAAACATGATTTTCATTAACAAGAACTTTGAGGTTAAAGGGTGTTTAGTCTAGTCCTTTCTAAATCTATTCATAAATGTTTTTTTAAATGTAATGTAATCTGAAGCACATACCAAAATATACTCACAGGGAATGAAGGTTGACATATATTTACATTTTACTCCATGTTGTAGGTTAGTAAAATTTATGGCAAATTTTAATATCTGATACTCCATACTCCAAAAGTGTATTGACTAAACTCCTAAGCATCTTATGATGCTCGAGACGCAATTACTATCTATTGTTATCGAGATGCGCCGTAGTCGGAATTAATACAATTGTCTTTTAACATAAGTATGTCATCCGCAGGACGAAATATCAGTAGACTGTCTGGACTTCAACAAGAAGATCCTGCACACAGCGTGGCATCCGCACGAGAGCATCATCGCTGTAGCTGCAACGAACAATCTCTTCATATTCCAAGACAAGTTCTAGCGTGTCGGCCGCCGGCCTGCGTCCCTCTGGCGGAGCCCGGTGACGTACGCATGTCGCTACATGCCAATGAAGAGTTCCAAGTCAGTGTTTGGTAGTGTGTTGAAGTTTGAAGTGGGTATGAAGATTATAGAAAACAGAATCGGTGATATGGAAAAGTGTGACAGAAACATCAGCGGGCAGAAGTGTACGTGTTAGTGTTGTTGGGCGTTGTCGGATGTGTTTAAAACGTTTATGGGGAGGGGGGGGGAGTATGAGTGTAATTGAGGTTCTGGTATTTAAAAAGTTTGAGTCGAAGCGAGTTGTTCTGAGGTGAGTAGTTCAATTTCTTTAAGTCTTTGACTTATAGCTTCTTGCTATCTGACGTTAAGCATAATGAGCTATGAACGTAAATAGATGACGGTAACAACAGCATTGTCAAGTTATATCAACAATCAACAGCAACAAAAATATCAACAATATATGACATGCTCGCATTTAAAATTGTGTGATAGTCGTAGCGGCCCAATTCTCTCGTAAACCTTATTAAACACATTTGACATACTTTAAAATTGAAAGCTCATGAAAAAAATTTTTGAAACTTGCTCCAGAATGTATAAAATGTATTGTATAGGCTTTAATAAGGAAAGGTGGTTGTAAAATCGTAGGTAGGGAGTGTTATCTGGGAGTGAGTACACTTAATGGACACAGCTCTTCAGGCAGTAGGCTAGTTGCTAGTGAACTTGTGTTATTCGAGTTGTGCTGTCAATAGAAATGATTAAAAATATTGATAAGTCTCAATCCAGTACATCACATATAAATATATATTGAATTAACATTTGTAAAGTTTTGATTTATAAGAAACTAGCTGAGCCCATGATTCGTCCGCGTTTTAATTAAAACTTTACATATATATTTGTTGTGTGCATGTGTATGTCACTAATTCATTGGAGGCACCATATGTCGAAAATTGGTTATACCAATTCTGAAACCTTTGCGGGCTCATGCACAACAACTTTGCTAAAGATCATTACATGATCAAATGCATAGTTTACGATTCTTTAATGGACATTCAGCCAAACATTCATTTTTATTTATTTAATGGTTATGTATGGCGTTTTTTGGAATATATATTTATAGGTCTCAGTGACACAACACTAAACATTTATATTTTTAAAGCAAAATTACTTGAGTTCAATAAATGCATATGAATGCAGTAATAGTTTCGTCTTTTATTTGTACATGACTTAAATTACAGCTCATATAAATTAAAATTATATTTCGATTACATAAACAAAATGATAACCCTGTAATTAATTAACACTTAATATTAAAGAAATAAAAACAAAAGAAGGATGAATTTATAACGTCCTCCTTTTATGAAATTGGGTAAAAAACTTGTACAAAAAAATTTTTTGCTCCTAAATCAATTGTTTGAAATCAAATCTATTGACAGGCAACTCTGCGGTATTGTTAAATATGTTGGCTCAAATTGTATGGGCCCATTATATATTTATGTCAAAAACTCAGACAAAAAAAGATTAATTGGTTGTGTTAGGAAAAAATGTATGCATTGTTTCTCACATAAGCTGTATTAGTTACAAAAATGCCTTATAAAATGTAAAAATATATAGGTTCTTAATTTAGTTCACAATTAAAAGGTAAAAAGACAGTAAAACCATACAATTTGATCCAACTAACTTTAGCTAGGTACTAAGACCGTTATTCAACTCTGATATAATTTATACGCTTTTTCATACTTAAGGTTCTAAGCGAATAATTAAGTATTTATTGTTTAATGATGAAGATTAAAAAAAATCTTACTGTATAAGGGTGTCGCTTGACCACTTCAAAATGAGATTAGTTAGGTATATATCGAATGATATCAAAATAAATATTGATTATTGATTTGTGAAATGTATGGGTGATTTTGTTTTTGGTGAAATTTTCACATCCTTTACTATCACAGCGATTGTGAGAGAAATCTGATCTACTTATTGAAGCCCAATATAGTGTGATGAAACATATTAGTGTGATATCTAAAACGTACGCTTTTATCACAATATCTGTAAACATAATTGATTAAGGATAAGATAGTGAATGATTATGGTCATATGACAGTTTATGTACAATAAGTCATTTCATGCAATTATTTCACATGTCACTTAAGTAAGACATAGGTGACACTAGGTGTTCATTTAAACAATTGATGTACTTATATGAGTATATTTAAAAATAATTATTATTACCAGTGTCTTTAATACATTGATGAGATGTATTGATAGCAAAACATGCATCCTTGTCGGTCAGTGATGAGATTGGTCAGTAGTGAATTGATTAACCTCTTACCACATCGCTTGTTATGAAATATTTAAGCTTTAATATTATTATCACCCCATACATTCCACAACATTGATCAGTTACTTATATCGGCATAACATTTTTTTTAAACGCATTACCCTCGGAGTGTTGATGCTTGAATTTTGCGCACACAATAATCATAATAATATAAATTTAGGTATCATAGAGTCCAATACGTATAGTGCTAGAAGTTTTGCTATTTAGAAGGTGTTGATTTTAATGCCGTAAGGATATATATTTTTATTGATAATACATTAAATATCAGCATTCATTCAACTAAGGCATGTTTTTGTTCAGTTTTTGTCGTAATACTTAATTCTATCTCATTCTATTTAGTGTATACAAATTAGGACAATGCTAAACGACATAAGAGTACTGTCTAATTACATAATTTTACAGAAGAAACGAAATTAATTTTTTACCAAAAGTTTCGAATTGTGCAACAATGTATTTGTAATTTTTGTTTATGGTCAATAGATTTGTACTTATACGTTACAAAGTATCAGATACTATAAAATATATACATGCTATTAGTAAGTACTAAGTATTGACTGTTTCTCAATAAAAAGTACACAATCCGTCTCAAAATGTACAATATGTTAGTTGTTGCCACAGACCATTGATTGATTTAGTAAACAAGTGTTATTATATAAAACGGAGTATAACAGTTTACCAGTTTATGCAGGAATTTTAACATCTATAATATATTTTTATGGAAATTCGCAATGTAACTGTTTGATAAAGCACCTATTATCGTGCAAAATCTAGGTGTAAAATATTACATAATTAACCTAGTATAGCTTGTGACATACAAAAAGTTTATTAATCCTTGAATTGCTTGAAAGAGGTTTAAACTAAGATATAATTTGATAGCCTATCTGTATGTTTAATCTTTTTAGAAATCAGTGAAATACGCTATGAATCACTTATACAAAAACACTCTTTCGTTTTCTAATTCATATAATAGTTTGTGGTTAATCGCTATCACTCCGAGGGTAGCCTGAATCGCATAGGCCGTGTGGTCTCAAATGGTTTTTGTAATGATTTGTAAATTAAGGAATTTTATGAACACTTTATAAATGTTATATGTATATTATTATTATATTATGAGAATTCCACCGTAGAAACGAAATGTTTGTTCACATTTTGTTTTGTATATTCTTTGTACATTAATTGTTATGTAATTTGGTACCGGTGTATGCTACTTAATTTTTTTGTTAAATAACTTTTAATTCCTTAGTAAGAGTATTCATTTACAATCTTCGAGCAATTTTAAATTTCTGTAACATATTCTCAACCTACTTGATTTTTGTGGGATTTTGTTAAATGATACAAACAAAATGTGAATGAATATCCGTTGTTGTATACGTAAGTAATGTAATGCTAATCTGTTTCAGGCCGTTGGTTTGGGCCCGTGCCTAAAGCTACCACAGTAAATATTATGTAAATAAAATTACAGTAATTTTGAATAGAGTATAGAGTATTTTTACATTTAAGGTTCACAGTGCTTAGTATCATTTTTATTATTATTTTTCATTTCGGAATTGACTTAATATGTCACTTAATCCCTGCTAATAAACCTCTAGTGTCTTTTTAGTTCATGGAACTTTCAGATGTAATAAGTAACATATAAAAGATATGTGTTGAAAAATAGTTAAATTTGTTAATATAGATGTAGATGGGTTATATTTTGTACCATTATATGAAGTTTATTGAACCACTATTAGATGTTCTCCTCCCTAAGTCCCCGAAGTGGTGACCCCATTGTGTCTAACCTTGGGAGTTTTCCTTATATCTGTTAAAATTTTCTGGTTCATGCTGTCATATCCTATCATGAAACTTACAATATATTTATTTAAGGTGTCAGTGAAATTATCCTCAACGGCTGGTCCGATATAACAAAATGTTTGGCGTGTATTAAGAGGATCCCTGAATTGAAATGATAATTCACAATTGGATTTAATAGGTGGCACTGTTGTCTAAGTTTTTTAGTAAGGCGTAAAGAAGGCTTTTGCCGTAAATGAATTATTAAATATACCTTTATAGTAAAATTTATATATATTATATATAAATTTATATTATAGCAGAACTTTTTGCCGAACATATGTCCTCATTCCTAGTGGGAGCTTGGCAGCTCCCTTGCGCCCTTTTTTGCAATCCAATGCGGGTTTTGAGAGCCCTTTGCTACCCTTTTTAACATTTCACTTACCGCGCTTTTCCGACAACTAACTCACTGCGCTTTTGATGAGTAAGGAGCAAAACTTATGTTATATTTAATGAAATATTCGACTCATTGTAATATAACATACCCTTTCACGACAATAAGTACAGAGTTTTGTTTATATAATATTTTACTGTGGCTTTGTACAAACTTTTGTTACACATTCTTTTTTTATTTATTTGAAATGTATTTTTTTTTAAGATTTTGTAATTGTGTTTTATTTTACACCCGATTCTTAGGCGCGAATTCTTTTAAATTTAAAATAATAGTTGTGTTGTCTGATTTACGTCTATCCTCCTTCTGTAGAATTTAAATATTTTTTTTTTACTGAAATAAACCTGAATAAATCTAAATTAAATGATTATGTGTAATGGCTGTGAATTAAAGCGTTTGTATTAACATAAGGAATTTTGCCTTATCTAACTTAACCTCAAAAAAACATGTTGATTTTAATTTTTAAGGTTAAATTTATTACTTTTGAAGTTTCAATTTAATTACTGCAGAAACATTTAATTGGGAAAAACTTGAAATTGGATGTTTTATTGTCGATATTATGACAGTAAGGAGGATAGATGTACATTAATATGTTTGTTAAAAATATTGGTATTACGTGAATTTGTTATCGCGTTTAGTTTGTTCATTTTGTTAAAATTATGTAACATACAAATCAATAATTGGGATTTATTGGGCATAAATGTTTTACACTGAAGAGATTCGATCTGTTTTATGATTCTGTTCTCTTTCTGTTTAAAAATATAGTGTACGTAATATGTAAGGACGCTTTGAAAATAAAATTAAAAAAAAAATGTAAATAACGCGAACGAACGGAGGCCTGAACAATATAATATAAATATAGAATAGAATATTTTGTCACAACTCACGTATTGTACAGTTATATATACATACAATATATATATTAACTTGTGTAAAGATTTCGTAAAATTATGTTCACAAGTGATATTGGAAAATTATTCTTTTTCTCTTTATTTTGTAGTGTTTTTGTTGAGTTTGTGTAAGTGATTCAATGTTTAGCGGATCATTGATTGTATTGGACAATATTCCCAAAAGCATTTGCTGTAAGCTTAAAAAAATATAACTTTGCTACGGCAACAGAGACACACTTTGTCCAGTTCAATTTCTGTTCTGTGGCCCCATTGGCGTTTCTGGTGTCGTCTAGGAGACAATAGATGGCGCTGATCGCCAAGCGAACCCTGTCCCATGTAAGAGTTGCAAGTTGATCAATTTGTATAGGATGTGTTAGGTTAGTTTCGTATTTTTCGTTTGTAAGGGGCCCGGTCAATTCCGCACGCGCCCTTAGTGTTGCGACCGCGCTGAGTGAATGGCTGTTAGGATTACATTAGTGTTATATATAAGACGTGTGATACTGTACGTGAATGCCTTCGCAGCTAAGTTACGATTGCTTTGGAAGCAACAATAATAATTTTGGAATTGACTACGTCCCCTAGTAATTATAATATCAATGTAAAAAAAATAAAAAGCTCTGTAGTATAAAAGACGGCGTGTATAGTTGCGTGCTTGTGTGCGTGTGCGAGCGAGACGAGCGATGCGTGAATTATAATTTAAGTCTAGTTTATAGTTAGGCAAAAACTGTGGAAGCGCAGAAAGTGAAACAAAAAAGAAAACAGTTTTTTTTTCTTTCCTGCATCGAGGGATCAACAGAGGTGTTTGCTTCAATGTGATAAGTCGCAATGTGCGGTGTTGTAAGGATTAAAATTTGTACGTGAAATGGGATGTACCTCGTGTGGGCGGTTGTTGACAACGAATCAGTGTGCTCTGGGGGAGCGCGCGCCCCGCACGGCGTTTAGGGCTCTGTGGGGGACAAGCGTTGTAGGGAGAAAGCGAGGAAACATATTAAGTTTTAACAACTAAATCGCAAAGATATAAAAACGAAAAGCTGATTATTTGATTTAGATACATAGTCTCGTCGCCAAATTGTAGCTCGATCGAAATATTAATCAAGAAATTATCAAAATTTCTCAATATTTTTTGAGAATTGTTTTATTGAAGATAAATAAATTTATTTAAATATCAATTTCCAACAGTTACCGCAGCGACAGCTATTTGCGCGCTTAGTGTTTAGTTAACGTTCGATGAAAACAGTGTAAATTAGTCAGTAGTTCTGTAGAGATAGAGATAGAAAATCAGGGCGAAGTTTTGTGAATATTTTTCGTATACATTTTTCTCGTGTTCCCTTCGCTTGCTTCCACAGGGAATCTTGGAATAATATTTGTTGCCATTGATCGGTCAATTAAAATAGTGTTGTTTTTTTCTCCTCTGTATCCGAACGTGCCATTTCGCCGGCGAGCGGCGCGCGCGGCCCACGGATAGAGTTGTTGTTGAATCCAAAATATTTCCTATAATATAAATTTTTATATCTGAACACGTTGTTTTATTTGAACAATAATATATACTTTGTAATTTGTTAGTGTAAGTTAATGGGTGTGCCATAATCAATGTATTCTCTGCTACTAAATAAGTCTCTGCTACTAACTTACTGTAGTAAGAGGCGGAGTGTCAAAATAAACCTGTTGGTCGATACAAAATAGCGCCATAAAAATCATAATATCGATTAGTACATGACCAATGTTTTGCCTGAAAGAGTTCACTGTAGATCCGTATTTATCTGATATAGAAGGATAAAACTTTTTACAGATACTAGTATACCCAGTCGTATATACAACGTATACACTGTTGTATACCACAAATAACCAAGAGTTAGGGGATACACAAGAACACAAGATTTTTATGTGAAAAAATATATTTCATAAATACCCATAGATCACATGAACGTATCACAAGACCCTTAATTAATATACGGCAATATATCTAAGTAAAAATGATTAAGTACATATAACAATACACTCAAAGTAAAAGAAAAGCAATTAAAATTAAATTCAGTTAGGTTAGAATTTTATGTTACTCTTGCGCATTTTCTTTTACGAATTATTAACATATTGTATATCATCATAGATATACCTACTACTTAGAATTTCCTTTCTATTAGTTTTACATTTTAATTTGTGATATATCACTTATTAATTTAATTAATATACGATTTTGAAAATGTATCAAGTTAAAACATAGTTTTTAAACAACGTTACCTTAAATTATAATCAAGTCATATGGTTAATGTTGCATATAAGTATACCGACAACAAACTTTTAACTAAAGCTATGTACAGCGAACCGGAAAATCTTAAGTCTTTGTACCTATTTAACTCTAAAATGTCTGGATTTGGAGCTTTTAAGAGAAGATTTATATAGTATTGCTAACATTTTGACGTGCAAGATACAGGGCTTAAAATGACTTAAACATAAAAAACTGAAGTAATTCCGATTTAGAAAAAAGCTGATTTTCTCAAATCTTATTGCAACCCATAATTGTCCCTCTACTGGGCTCGGGTCTTCGCTCACAATGCGAGGGGTACAGGCCATAGTCCACCACGCTGACCAAGTGTGGTTTGGTAGACTTCTCAAATACATTACAAATATAATAAAATACAAATACATTTTTTTTTAAATACTCTATTAAATTTATTTTCATACATAAATGAAATGCATACATAGCTGTGATGCAACACAAATACCAAAAACCTTATAAGTAACTTCTTTGTATCGGGCCTTACAAAATAAGAAATCAAAATGACATCTTGTTGATGTAAAAAAATATGAACATCCAACAAAGTATTCACGTCACCAGATGTCGTTGAAATTTAATTGGAACCACAAGATAAGCATCGCTAATAAAAATCGGTACCAACAGTAAAAAGTTATGAGGTAATAAATATATTCGAACTGTCGAATTGAGAACTTCTTTTGAAGTCTGAAAATATGCAAATATTTTTAAATCTCCCATTCTCTATAAAGTAACCATACCTTCTGTAACTTTTACATATGTGTGTAAAAGTAATTCATATTTTTGTGGATTTTACATTTAAAATGAAACATTACCTACACCTATAGATTAGATGCATTTTTCCATAAAAAGGTACCTACACCCTCGTCAAAAACCGTTAGCTATTTATGAAGTCCATAGAAATCAAACGAAACAATAAAAATCAGTCGTAAATCCCTTTCTCTATTACAATACGTAAGTAATCTACCTACGTATTATTGCCAGGCTATTTGCTACCTTACTACTACAAATATAAAATAAAGCATAAATTCTACTAAATCCTATGTTAAAAAGTTGAACTATTAGGACTAAAATATAAAGTTTTTTGGCGGGAGATGGACGTAATTAAATAATCCGCAATAAAGATTAATAGTCCAGACCTACTTTGTGGAATCCGACCAAAAAAAATACATAATATTATGTGGCTCGAATAGCGGTATACCGGGTAGCTACACAATATTTCGTTATCCTGAACAAGAATTCTCGAATTCCATTGTTGGAGCCAAAAAGGAATAGGATAAGAGGGATCATAACCACATTATCTACAGCATTTATTTATTTAGGTTTCGTTTCTACTAATAATTTACAATTTAAGGGCTCACTTGACTTTCCATTATCGTGTAATAATCATGGACCTTATAATAGGTACTTTGATAAAACGTCCATAAAAGAATGTTGCGAATAAACAATTGACGCATTTTATTTATTTTTTATTTCCTACGACTTCTTATACCTAAGCCGTAAAAAGCACAGCGCTAGGGTGACGATGATCCAGGCCACGGTGATGAGGAAACCGAGGTAGACGTCAGGCTCTGTGATGGAGGAGCCCTTCTCCATGATGTCTCGGAGGGACTTCGATGGGATAGTGAAGGGGAGGGCTAGGGCAATTGCTCGGAGGCCTCTTGACATACCTTCTAGAGGCCATAGGATACCTGGAATGAATTAGAATAGATCTTTATGGAACTGAAGCTCTCAATCGAGCCAGTTTTAATATAAGTCATGTTATAGCAACTGGCCGAAAAGAGTTTTAATTGGTGTGTATATGTCTGAAATATTATTCCTTAATTATTGCTGCCCAGTGACGTAACGGCCATTCTGAATAATATATCTATCTTTAGCCTGAAGTCATTTACATATTTATCATAGTACTGTCAAGAAAAGCATTAAACCAAGGAGGATAGAGGTAAGGAGTACCATCTCAGTGTATCAGAAAATATCCGTCCTAAGCCATTCGATTAAGGAGGCGCCACTGTTTCGTAGTTTTTTAATTTACGCCAATCTGAACATCTTTTTACGGCAAAATTCGCCCATATTGCCTCTATTTTGTTTTTATTTCATAACAGCTAACAACAAAACTAGCTAAAAAAGCAAAAAATCTAACTCGGCACCTTTTCAGTCTTCAACTGCTACATATACACGGCAGCTGCGGCAGCGCCACTGAACGATTTTTGAACTATTCATAGCTTATATCTATTCCTTACACTTTCAACTTTACCCTCATTTAAGATCGTCCTTATCTCCATACTCTATGATTAAAGCTATATTGGCCACAGATCAATTATATCGACCACAGAATAAACAAAAGTATATAAGTAACGTATACACAACTTACCACAGAGTAATATCATAGGATAGAAACTTCCAGTAGCAATAAAGAATGACACTGTGAAGCTGGAGCAGAGCACGGAGAGCAGGAAGCCGTAGCACATCCCGCTGAGGCCCTGCAGGAACAGCAGCGCGGCACACGCGGGCAGCGAGCCGCGGGACGGCAGGCTGTAGCCCGCGTAGGCCAGGGCCATCATCTCCAGTGTCTGAAGACAGAACGTTACTTGTAAATGCGGATTGTATTTAAATGTTTGCTTTCAGACAAATAAACAACATTCAATAGATGTATGTACGTATGTGGGTATGTACCTCAGTATATTTGTTTGTCTATTCGTATCTACGAAACTACATACCTACTTATCGGATTTTGACTATTCTTTTTTACCGTCTTTCTCGCTCATTTGTTACTTCGTGTCTGAGGATCGTGGTATAGGGTTGCATCTGGTGCGGATTATCCGCCTTCACAGGTGTGTCTCGTGTCTCATACAACCGTGTAAAATTTGGAAGATGATAAGTTTTTCAATTTATCGGTCCATCTTGTTGGTGAACATCTGTTTTTACCGTTACCTGTATAACAATAACGGAGCCCTGCAGCACGATGTGCACGTGCAGCATCTCCTTGGGCTTGACGCCGGCCACGGCGCTGCGCTCCCACACGCCCTCCAGTCGATCAGAGATCAGCAGCGTCGACGTCACTATCGTCGCCAGGAAGAATATTATCCTGCAACACGTCACTGTCACTGTCACTCGTCAATTACAAGAGGATTTTTTTAAATGTTTGGTGCGGGTAAAGTCTTAAATGGGTTACCTGATGGCAAGTGACCTTCTTGAAGTTGACCCGGTTATTGTATCACCTGCAAGCCACCCTGGGGTAATTTGAAGAGGTTCTATTCCCTGATTGATGGATTGACTTAACATAGTATGCAATTCTAACTTTGGTACTATTGTTATCACCTACAATAAGATATTGCATGTCCAGGTGTCCAGGTGGATGAAATATAGCCATAATATGATAGACAGAAGCGAGCCACCCCGGGGAATTTGAAGTAAGATAGGATACGGGAAATTGATGAAGCAACTAGGGTCAACGGACCCCAGACACTCAAAATATTATATACTCTTAGTAGTAGCTATATTATGTCAGCGATCAATGTAGAGCAGGTGTATGTAGATTGTTACATATAACTTATAATAATATGCTATGTGTATATAACAACATACGTGATCATAACCCCGGGCGCCATGTAGGCCACCATCTGGACATCCATCATGCCGTACACTGGCTGCTCGAACCTCACTGGAATCTGAACAATTTATTTTAAATTAAATACGATGGAATGATGGAATTGATAACAAATTGTTGAAACAAGCATTGAAGTGGCAATACACACGGACATGATAGATCAAACACATTTACCAAGAAAAGCACAAAAAATAATATAATAAATAATATAATAATACAGGTATGTGTTATTAATGGGTCGAAGCCAGTTTTACCTGGACTAGATCCTCATTCTTCCCACACGCCCTCATAGCTCGTTTGGTGAAGCTCTCATAAGCTTTATGGAGTTGCATCTTCAGGAACTGTGATATTTGATGATCTGGAATTTATAACTCACTTGTAATCTTCCTTCGCTTTGGGAAACCTCTACCTAGCTCCCACACTCGAAAAAATGTTTAGACACGATCCTTTATACACATAATTATTACTTATTACACATAAAATGTAGATATACGTAAATTGCCCATAATTAAACCCGTTTACTCAGTAATCTTAATCAGATTTTTTAAAATAAATAGAGTCAATCTACAGAATAAAAAGCATTCAATGGCCCGATTCAAAAAACTTAAAATACAATTTTAAATATCATAAATAAATATGCAAAATGAGACTGTTTTGGTAACTTCATACCACTATTCTTTCAAAATATTAATCTGATATTTTGTTTCTTACGATCAGCATATTTTCTGCGACAATATCGAGTTTGTCACCGATTTATTTTTGCAAATAACTCCTATAGTGTTTTTTTTAATGTTGTTGTAATGTAAATTATTCTTAATCGTAGGGTTGGTGGCACGCTCCCGCGCCCACTCAGCAAGGTCACTGACGTCCATCTAACCCTTAATACTCCAGTGCGGACTAGGATTACCTGTGCCACGGACAACTCTAATAACACATCATTAAAACCCAGAATCAGAGAGCAAACATTCATCGGTGATACTTTTTCTTGACGAGCGTCTTAGATTTGGACATAGTGGTATCTTAATAAAATACAACAATATCCTAACAGTGTATATACTCACCACCCATATCGAGCCATACGCTGATGGTGCTCTCGTCGATGACGTCATCTTCCACGTGCCCCTCGGACACTCTAAACGCGAGCGCGTCGCTGAAGTTCTTCGGAAAATGTATCGCTCCGTATGTCTTGCGCGTCGCAACTGAGTGCTTCGCTTCTTCCGTCGTGTTGAAGGTTGTCTGGATTTTTTTACAGGAAACAGAATAAGCAACAGAGCATGGGTCTTTCCTTATAAATAAGGCGCCTAGAGCATATCTTTTTCACGCTACAATAATGAAGATTGGTGGAGTTGAGCATTTGAATGTCGGAAGCTTTTAAGCTGCTCGAAGATCACAAGTAGGGTTGCTACTTTTCTGTCTTGCAATTACAACAACTAATTAATTAGTTAAATAAAGGTAACAAAAAAGTACATAGTATCAAAATAAAGGACAATTTATTTTTCTTTATCATTGTGTTAAGAAACATGTTTTTTATTTATGTTTGCAATTTGAATCAGAATTAAATCACTGCTAAACAGTTGCACAGCATCTTTGCAGTTAATCACATTCACAGATGCTTTGTCTCTTTCCTCTCGCCTTTCCTTCATCTCTCGAGAAATGCAATCATGCGAAATAAAGTAGTCTCACGTACTTTATTGTGTTCATCAAGGTCTAATGACTTAGGTATTAATGTGTAAAAACATATTTATTTTATTTATTACACTTTATTGTAAACCATAAGTTACAGCTACAGAGTAGTACGCATGTGAGAGTTTATATAGTCGTGTACAAAAGGCTATCTTATCGCTAGATAGCGATTTCTTCCAGATAACCTTTGGGAAGACGACAAAGAGAGAAATAAGAATTACAGGAGAGCGTACAATACTTAATTTTATAGTTCGGGTGGCAACCCTAGTCACTAGGCCTAACGACTGCCAGCCGCCAATAGCAACCGGGGCTGGCGTCTTTACTTTTTACGTACTTACGTACGTGTGTGTGTTCGTATAGAGTTACTTAAATATGAGGCCCTTACCTGGTACAGTTTCCGTTTCTCCATCTCCTCCAGGAACCAGCAGCTCAGCATGTACTGGTCGCAGGTCTCATCTTCCCTCTGCCGCACCATCGTGAATGTAAGGTTCTTACAGATATCTACTCCTACTGCAAATGAAGCCAATAGGAAATAATTTAGGTTTGTTAGTTTCTGAGATAAGTGTGCACAAACGCACAGACAAACTTATAAACAGACATATAACTCTGAAATTCTATTCTTTACTAAAAACCCCTTTGTAATAGTTTCTCCCAAATATCTTCCATGTACAGACAGCGATGTATGTATGATAATGTATGATAAATAAATAGTTTCGTCTTCACATAGGTGATAAATAATGATGAAGCGATAATATTGATGATGATAACTTACAGTGAGATGAAGCCGCTTCTTCGTTGACCACCGCTAAATGCAGATCCCGCGGATCGTGTCCCACAGCAGAGAAGAACGCCACAACAGTTATTATTGGAAACAACACAGAAAATATTAGGCCCCTGTTGAAGAAAAAAATCACTTTCAACAAAAAATACAACAATAGTTTACGTGTGAGGGGCTGGCGTCCAAGCTGTGACTGATTTCTCTTCGACCCTGCTGAATAATGAAAGAGGCTATGGCGTGTCTACAAAAGGTGATTGGGCTCTATACCATACAGTTTGATTAATTGTAATGGTACTAAGCATAGTCGTAGGCAAGTGGTAAACGATTTTACCTGGCTAGCTACCAGCCTTCTAAAAAAGGGCTTCTTAAACTTTTGTCATTCACGACCCCATTTATGATTGCGAGATTCTTCACAACCCCATACAAATAAATTAATGTTTTTTTTAAAGAAAATAAAAGAAAAATATATAGTTTTAGAGCTCAAAACCTTCAACAAACGCGCGTGTCTAGACGCTGCAAGTCCACTGTATTCCGCCA
>DWKC01000149.1:0-15347 GCA_018249195.1 Racta chiria
AAGCACCCGCAGTCGATTCCGAGCCGGAGGAGACCCTCGGGCCCTTGGAGGCGCCCTATCCGAGTCCATCGTACCGAAGAAATTATTCCCTTGCATTATTGCACGGGTATGAGATGTGGAATGATTGGGGCGAGCCTTTTGCGTTATATCCCCAACTGCCGTGGGATCCTCCTGTGACGTCAGAGGCTCGGTTCATGGGGTCTGCGGCAGGTTTCCGGCCGATAGGCGCGGGTGCTGGCGGTTCGGGGAAGGAGTTCAGTGAGGCACTGGGAGGGGACCGACCGAGAGAACAATTCACAATCGTGATCCTGACGTATGAGCGCGAGGCGGTGCTTGTAGCGGCTTTGGCGCGTCTTCGAGGCTTGCCATATTTGAATAAAGTAAGTGCAAGATTTTTGTATCATACTGTAGACTTACAGAAAATCTTTGTGTGGGTACTCACAATATATCTTTCGCGCCGATATTTCGATCCAGTTGCATGGATTATGCAAACTGCGGTGGCGTTCAAAATTTTTGACAGGGTGACAGATGACATTTGACACTAGTACATACATTAGTCTAGTGCATAGTGCATATCTAAGATAAAAGCAATTTGTAATCTACACAATTTCTTTTCCTTGATAACTATTTATTTGGTGAATTCAGGAAAGTATTAAAATTACATCAGATAGGTTCCGCTAAATTCCAATACGGGCAGATGAGCATTTTATACGCAACTAGTTCCAAGGTATATAACCTAAAATTCATAAATAATACAAGAAAGCGTGGGACATCTCGCTATTTACTTATAAAGATCTCCGTAGAACACAAGTGTTGTTGTATAGCTTGTAATACTTTTGAAATTAACGAACTATTTTGTATTGAAGTCCCTGTAGCGTAGTTGGTTACGACACCGCCTGCGAAGGGAAGGTTCACGGATTCCCGAATTCTCGCGGGTTCAGATATTTATTTGAAGGATACATTTTTGTTCTCGGGTCGTGGTCATGCGATGCTACGATGCTACTATGCTTACGATGATAACCTAGACAACAATCTAGACACAATGTGAAAGGGTGTATTTGTTTGGAATCCTATACTTCTGGATATGTTATTTTGACCTTGTACCAGGTGGTGGTAGTATGGAACGGTCTGACCCCCCCTTCGACGGTACAAGCGTGGCCCGAGAGCGGCGCGCCCATCGCAGTGGTGCGGGCCGCGCGCAACTCACTCAACAACCGGTTCCTACCGTACCACGTCATAGACACCGAGGCGGTGCTGTGTGTCGACGATGATGCTCACCTCAGGCACGATGAGATTGTCTTTGCTTTCCGGTAAGTACTTTACGATAAAACCTATATATCTTTGTGAATCTAGATATCAGATACAGCAATTGTTGCTATAATCTGTCTAATGAAACATGAAACGGTCACTTTTAACATTGGTAACGTCATCATCATATCATATTATCAGCATACAGGTAATAAACCTCTTATAGGGGGGTTTGTAGTAAGGAATAGAACTAAAAACAACTATTTTTAGATTTTTTGTCTATGTATTTGTTTGTCTGTTTGACTGTTTGTCTGTTTGTCTGTTTGTCTGTTTGTCTGTTAGGACAAATTATAATAGGAAAATAAAACTCTGACTAGTGTAATTTGGCCGGCTTGATTTCAGCATTCTTATGTGATGTCTGGTTTCTTGACTGCAACCCATTGGTTGGAATTCAAACCCGCTACCTCTATTGACCTCATGGTGAGGACACATACTCTACGACGCTGCTCCTGTGTGGTTCCCAAGTGTCGGAACTTTTTTTATGCCCCTTAAAAGCTGTAATTTTTTCATTTGACGGAATTTTACATGTTATTTAAATTTTCCAGGGTCTGGCGTGAGCACAGAGACAGGATAGTCGGCTTCCCCGGTCGATACCACGCGTGGGATGTGAACTTCAACAATGGATTCCTTTATAACTCCAATTACAGGTATTTATAAGTGTATTAGAATAACTTTTACGATACAATATACTCGGAAAATACATGAGTAAAAACAATTAAATTAAATGAAATAATTAAATTTTTAAACACAATAGGCAGCCTTATGCCTGTAGTAGCGATTTATTCCTGACAACCGTAGGGTGAACGATTAAAATGCAAAAAGTATGTAGGTCGAAGTGCAAAGTTATTGTTTTTGAAAATAATATGTAACATACATAAATATATATATATATATATATATCGTGCTTTGCTACGGGTACTCACGATATATGTTTTTCGTGCCGATATTTTGACCCAGTTGCATGGATCATGTTCACGGTTGAACCGCGGTGGCGTTGAGAAACTTTTGACAGGATGACAGACAGACTGACAGACATTTGACGCTAAATGATTCGAAATATCGGCGCGAAAAACATAAAACCTGTCCTACCCGTATTAATATATCTAAAATACAGGTAATACACAAATATAATTGTAGACATATACATATATTATACTTAGGTAGATATTGTCTACCGAGACCATAGGCACTAAAGTGGGATTGGTTACAGATATTTAAAATCAGTAACCAATTTTATAGGTATTTATTTTATTATTGCGTAACAATAATTGTAGTAATTTCGACTTTTCATGTAATATTTTGACTTTTATTAAGTGAGATCGATGTTCCTATGACGCATACGCAATATTAAATAATTGCAATTGCACGAGTGCAATTTTCCGTAGCAAGTGATAAATCAACTCCTGGTAGGTATATAATTTTTAAAATTCGAGGTGCGCAGCAAGATTTGAACCTGGGACCTCCCATTCAAGAGACCAACGTTCAAACCATTAGGCTATCACTGCTTATTCGTACTCTATGATAGCAATGAGCTTGCTGTATCCCCAGTTGCGAGCTAAGCATGGTGCTGACAGGCGCGGCGTTCGTCCACCGCTACTACCTGTGGGCGTACTGGCGCGCGCTGCCGGCCGCCGTCCGCGACTACGTCGACGAGTACATGAACTGCGAGGACATCGCCATGAACTTCCTCGTCGCGCACATCACCAGGAAGCCTCCTGTTAAGGTAACTTGATCCCTGGTCAGGTAAATTGGCTCCTGGTTAGGTAACCTGATCCCTGGTCAGGTAAATTGGCTCCTGGTTAGGTAACTTGATCCCTGGTCAGTTAAATTGGCTCCTGGTTACGCAACTTGACCCCTGGTAAGGTAAATTGGCTCCTGGTTAGGTTACTTGACCCCTGGTCAGGTAAATTGGCTCCTGGTTAGGTAACTTGATCCCTGGTCAGGTAAATTGGCTCCTGGTTAGGTAACTTGATCCCTGGTCAGGTAAATTGGCCCCTGGTTTGGTAACTTGACCCCCGTCTAGGTAATAATTAGGTACTAATGTCCCATTATTGAGCACAGGTTTTTACTCGCTGAAGAGGGCGAGGATACACTCTAACTGAGAATGCCATGAGCGTATTCCATAATGCTCAAATGTGAAATGTGAATTGTTAATTTTGTCCCCAGGTGACGTCACGGTGGACCTTCCGTTGCCCGGGCTGTCCGGTGACACTGTCTGCAGATGAGACACATTTCCACGAGAGACACAAGTGTATACAATTTTTTTCACAGGTGAGTACTTTATTGTGTTAACTTTTGAGTAATTTATCGACGATCATCGGCGCCCGCGATTGCTTAACTCTCTCGATCACCTGGGATGGACTTAGGCCATTAGGCTATGAGTGCTTTGCGTGCGCATGCGTGTATATGTACTTGCGTGTTATGTAGTTGCGTTCGTATAATGTAGTGGTAGTAACTGCTGTTGGCTTCTGTTATGATATTTGGATTTCTAAAACTAACCATTTAGTTTTAGTTATACACATATCACTTTAAAGCTCATTATTTCGAAAACTAAATATAAATCTAATATTAATTTTACGCAGTTTGAACATTGGTCTCTCGAATGGGAAGTCCCGGGTTCTTCTGCTTCGGTTCTATTCTGCTGTGCGCACCTCTAATTGTAATATTTGGACTTTCATTAAGTGAGCACAACGTTCCTATGATGAAATAAATGTTTTGAGTTTGAATTGAATTTGAATATATGCTATATCAAATATTATTATATAAGTTTGTTTGGTGTTTGTTCGTCCGCTAATCCGATTGCGGTTCAGCCTCATCTTTTACACTTACGTGATGGATATAGGTATAATTTTGAGGCTCTGGAATATGTCATGTGTACACTAATCGATGAGCCAAACTATCAGAGATATACTTATGCTGACATAAAGAAAAGTTGTCCAATTTCCATCCCAATGAGATGAATATGTAATTTAAGAGAAGTGTACCTGAACCCCGAAAATTTTAAAGATAATTTGAATAGAAGTGTTGCAGTTACGTAATAAAACAATTTGCAGAACAACATCTGCCGAGTTTGATAGTAACTTGTATAAGAGACCAAAAGCGTGAGACAGCATCTTGAAGTGTATTCATTGGCCATCGGTGTCAGCACATTGCCCGTGACCTAGCCAAGTTTATTGCACTTTATTAATCTATTCTTGCAGATAATAATGTATAACTTATATGCACGTTCCAGTGTGATATCTACTTATTCCCTTTTCCTTCGATTTCTGTTATCTCTTGACCGTTTAATTCTCGTAAAAGGAATATCCCAGGACAGCGCGCTTACCTAGCTCCTAAATGTTAATGATAAGAAAGACATTGGGAGGCCCAGAGTATGGGAAAGCTGCAATTTTGTAAGGTATCATTATCAGGTATACATCATAAAATAAAATCTCTAAATGTAAAGATTGCCTTACAAAGTACAATGGGGATGTTTTTCTCGTCTACTCAGTGGTAGTGACACATATACAGAAGTGGTATATAACGTCATATATTTAATATGTTACATATAGTTACTATATATGTTAACACAGTTCCGCGATTTTATGAATTTTAGACTGTTAAAACATTATAATAATTTGATAATTAGTATAATTCTGGATGAATATTGCTTATTTTGCCGAAGGCAACCATTACGTACTGGCCTTGTCACTCGTAACAATGGGTATTCGTGTCGTAGTTTAATTCGATGATGGGTGCCATCAAGTAAACAGGTGGAAATTGATGCCTTCCTGCACGAGCTGCTGACCCGGTTGGAAATATTCACACCTCCTTCAAGGAACAGATTGAGATTTTCACCCATTTTCAAAACACATCACCAACGAATTACGAATTACGAAGAAGGTTAAAAGTAGTAGTTATACATATAAGTAAAGATATGGTAGTAAGCTAGGTGATAGAAACCATGCATTGCGTTGACTTTATAAATATAAATAAGATAACGACTTGAGATTAAAGAATCATTACCAAAGAAATCGAGTGGCAAATATGAAATAGTGTGTGGTCAGAATGCAGAAGTTCCCTTTGAAAATGATTGATATTAAGAAAGAAGAAAAAGCGACAAACATGTTTTTAATAATCTATGACAATATACAATTACTTTTCGCAAAATTTTTGTCATTGGTTTCCATTAAAACAATATCCGCCATTTCACACTTTCGTCATGTCCTATCCATGCTTTTTATGACTTGAAAATACGATTAAAAATATATGTACTTAGGTCTACAGTTGCTTGTAATTTAAAGCTGTGAATCATAGTGGCCAATTGGTGAAAACATTGTACTATTATAGTAAAATAAACAAATTGTCAACATTTTTCATCAGGTCGATACTGCGCAGAATCTTGGCGCCTCTGTTAGGTATATCGCAGACCGATATAGAAGATTTATTACACGAAAAACATTCATTCAACAAGTTATAATGCAATGGTTAACAACAAAGAAAAGAAAAGCAATTTATAAAACGTTTAAAAAATGTTTAATTTTAAATTATCGATGTTTTAACAGATTGTAAAGGCAGTTCCCGAGTAATCTAAACATTTTGGCTTTCATCTGGACTAATGTTTATTTCAAACGATGCTGAAAACATCAATTTGGTGTTAAGGAGAACAGATGTTTTGAATCCGGGTGTAGATAATTTTTTACTTTTGAATAACGTCTTCAAGCCAAAAACTATAAAGTATAGTGTAAGTATAACATTGTAAAGAAACAGTTATAATTCGTTCTGTGCTGTTTACCATTGTTCCTAATTCTGCAAAGAGGTGTTGGTATCCTAGTAATAATACTCGGAAATATTAGCTACCTACTTATATATATATCTAGTATATTTAAACTCCTAGGATTTTTAATTTTTAGAACTGATAAAAATAAGAAGTAAAAGTAACAATGTCGCTATAAAATAAATAGATGATTGTAATTGTTATCAATGGTAATAGAACAATTTCGGGAGTTTTAAGTTTCCACAAAACTGATGAATATACCGGAATTCTTATCAGATCACCCGCACGACAATTCTGCAATCTCACAAATTAAGCCCACAAATGATTCTGCGGTGACATCACCATAGTAGTAATTTGAAATCTACTGGTTTAATTTGTCCATGAATATGAGAAATTTTTGAGTTGGTCGGAAAGTTTGTACACATAAGGACAATATTCACATCACATTTAAATTCGATTAGTACTACAGTACTAATTGTAAAATTTTACATACATTCCCATTGATCATATGTATGAATAAATTGAATCTAGATAATGTATTGTAATTATAACACTCAATCGCTCAGTGTTAGTAGATATGACAATGCATTGTAGAAATCTGAGCATTGCAACATTTTTTCTTCAAAGATTGTCTCAGCGGTTGCCTGAGGTCTGAACACCAAGTCGAGTCGCGTCATTTTCAAACTTAGGATTAATAGATGTCAAAAAATAAAAATTCTATGCCGGCTGATGTAGAAAATCTCTTGTCTATATGAATCCCATTCCACAATTTGGATGAGGTATCTGATGTGTATAAGTTGGCTTGTTTTTATGCTTTACTGATCACGACACTTTTTGCGATATTTCATTTGTCGAAATAGAAGTATTTATGTAAGGTAATGCAAAAAAGACTATGGAGAAGAATAGAACACACGTGTCAAAAGATAGTTAAATTATCACACATCGACCCCAAACTATACAAAGGGAAGTAACCAGTCGGATAGATTTATACCTGTTCATGTTGGGTATCAGTCATCACCTTTAATAAGATTAAAACCAAATACGAGTATAGCTAGTACTGTACGTGCTCAAAATAGTTTCGAATTGTTTTACCTAGGTGAAATTAATAGAAAGAGGTTCGTAGTGGTATACCCGACTAACTCCTGATCTTGAATATGTACCTTTCAGTGCGTCTCGATTAGAAAGTATTGCATTTTAGGTTGCTTGATTAAGTTCCGTAGATTTTAGCAACCATAACACTTAGTGATAACCTCCGTCCGTAGACATTAGCAACACCAGAGAACGAACGTAAATTGATTTGTAATATAAGACTTCCTGTTTTATTCATTGGATGTGACACAATGACAACTTTTATGCGAAGGTCAATCAATTTACTAAAAGCAAATACAACCCTTGTGTCAAAACATAGACAATTAAATGGGTTATGATTTGTATGGTTCAATCTGAGTCAAAGTCCGTATGTAATTTAACAAGATGCTATTGTTTAATATTGGGCTTACAACTTTTACCTTTACCCCAGCGTGTTAGGGTATGCTCTAGGCCTCCGCACTACTGAACTAGTGGAACATTAATGGAGTTGGAGCCTGAATTGTTGTATGTGTCCCTTTCTTTAATCTAGGAGAGACTCACCAGTCCTCGTACAATCTGGTCTGCCATTCCTGACAGCGGTGTCGGGCAGAGGTTTCCCATCGGAAGTGACGCACCAGCAGCCAGCCGCTGCGCCGCCAGAGGCGCACTGTACAGCTGCGTATGTACCGTCCGCACGGCAACGCGGCACGAACGTCGCTCGTCGACCGCCTAGCGCGTTTAACGCGTACCGCAGTACTGATAGGCAGGACGACTGGCCCTCTGGTTAAAAACACAATCAAAATTATTTTTCATACAAACCAACCAACGAGTAGATGAGTCTAATGATTGTAAGCGATCGCAACTGCCGATGACCCCAGGAAATCTACGATAAGCAAACTCATTGCTGGTTAAGAAGGAAGCGCCAGACCCGGTTTTGAATATCTTCGGGCTGTTCTTGCATGAGAAAATTGTATGTAACAACATGAACATTTATTTTAAACTTTCGGACAAACAATAGACAAGATTGTCAGTAATAAATAAGTAACTGTTAGTGCACTGTGCGCTTTTATCGCTTATCGTGCATCTTCTTATCAATCGACTTCAGAGAGGTTATCTTTGTAATGAGTGTATTTTTTTTGTTTCTATGCGATGGCCAATTTTTCTTAGGTTGATTAGTTAAGAAATATAAATGTATGGAATTATTAATTACATTGTTGTCCTCGTATATATTTAAGCAGGAATTACCTATAGTCGCCTTGTAGGTACTAGGATTTTCTCATAACCAGTAGGACAGAATAGTCAAACGTAAAACAGAATAAATTGTATTCCATTATTCGCAGTCATCATCTACAATGAGCCAACATTGTAAATGCTCTGTGATTTAAATAGTGGTGGGAACTTACAAGTTACAACTATTAATAATGTATAATAAATGTATTAATAATTTAGTATACATTTTACACCACCAAATATTATCACCTTATTTCATGTGCGTGCTATAACTAATAATAAAAAAAACCGAGAAGGATACTCGAATGCAACTTAGTGGTTACCTAGTGTCCATTATTCGTATATAGTTACAAGAATGTCTGTAAGTTCTCGTTCAGCAGATGTATACCACCAATATGCTTGATGCGTAATAAAAAATGAACTTACCCACACAAGGCCCTCTACGGGCGATTGCAACTGGTTCTCCGGAACACTGGGCCTTCATGAGATGACATTTCGAGGAGTAGTTCCTGCCGTCCGACCCGCAAACCACTCTTTGAGCGTTGCCTACATTAGCTTCACAGGCTGTGACGCGGTTTAAGCAAGATTCACTGCTTTGTGTAATTGCCTAAAAGAATACACATAAAAATATAAATAACATAATTAACGGATTATGTTTCTAAAACCATTATTAACATTCCACGAAACAAATGAAAAAAAATACGATTTTAGAGTGATACATTTATTTAGACACCTTAAAAGTTACGTCATTGCTTTTATATCTAGATAGGAAGTATTATATTTATATAACTGAAGTTGGTAACACGAGAATTTTATTGCTCAATAAAATAACTGATATTGCATATAAGTAGGCAGGATTATACTTAGAAAGCTTTCTTGCGAGCCTAAGAACAATAGATGCGAACATGGAGGTACTGTTAAGTGTTTATAACTATTTTTCCTTATAAACGAACACTACTGTATTAAAATGCGATTTAAATTCAGTTCGTAACGACAATAAACTAGTGAATGTGTCGTTTGATGCCAATTTATTTAACTCGGCAATAATATACCTATACTACCTACTGAATTTCTGTTGGAGAGTGTTAATTATTAATTGTTTAAATACAATTAAACCTGTATTAATAGAATAAATAAATAAATATGTAAATAAATACAAACTTAATTGATTTTCCCTTTCAATATTAGATTATAATAAATTTTATTTATGTACTAACGTGTACCTTATTCTATTGTGTTCAGAAATGATAAAGAGATATCGCGTCACTATTGATGGTTACATATATATTTTCATAGTTATAAGTGAGAAACTGAACAACGCCAACGGACGGATCAATGACTAGACCCCTAATGTCGGATGTCGCTGGGCTCTGTCCCACCCAGTTTTATAATCATACGCGTTAGACTCGCACAATGGCAGGGCTGTTAAATCAGACTAAAACTGAAATTGAATTCTGAGAATAGAAAAATGGAATATAAGGAGTTTTATTATTGAAGTTTAATTTTACAGACATGGCATTACTTGCTTTCTCTAGGCAGCCACGCGTTGGTTACGATCAAAGAGTGTTAATATTGATATCTTTGGGCGGCCACTCAGAATCAGATGGCATCTTGGGTCATTTACCGGATTTCAACACAAAGAACCGACCCAAGACTTCGGTATTGACATTGCATGGTTCGCCTTTGCATATAAAGACTTTTCTCACAAGACTAGAGACCTCGGTATATTCCTCAATATCGCCGCATTGCCAATTGGCAGGCGATGGGCACTATAATTTACATTGCTAATCTATAACATAGGAATAATTAATCAACTCCCATTCTGAAGTGTTTGTTTGTTATTTGTTTTCTATCTAAAATTGTTTCAGAAGTGGCCCTATTGATCCCCAGTTACCTGTTTGCAGACTATATTTTAATGTATCTTGACCGCTTGACAATCTTTTTCTGCCGAATCTAGAGGACGATCTATCGATTTCATGATATAGTTATTTCAAATTCGTATTCAATTTGTTTAACTGCTGAGCCAGCAGTGCTTATCGTGTATAAATATCCTCATGGCATATCATTGGGTTTAGGATAAGAGAGACTTAACTATGTAGAAATACTTTACGTAACCTTTCCTGCGAATATAACAATTCCAATTTAAATTTCAATTATAATGGACGCAGGAAGCAGCTATAATAAGGTTTATGCTGTAAACCTTTTTGCATAAACTAATGCAGTTTTAAAGTAGCAATAGCCTCACCGTTTTAATAATTACTAATTAGTATATTATGCTTACTATTATTTCGGAATTATTAACAAGTACCTATAGCTTTCTTGCTGTGTCGGGTTTCGGATTACGAAGAAAAGGTCTCTATTTATTTTTCTCTCCTGGAGTCATCCACACGTGCAAGAGATGATGTCGTGCGTGAGGTCTTCGGAGTGAAAACCAGTTTCAGCAGAACTAAAGCTTGACAAGACTTGGTGGACACTAAATCTATTGGTATCGCTAGGTTTACTGTTTACTTCATCGTAATATTTAATGTATACAGATGTAGTTGCTGAATCCATTCGACCTTCTCGCAAACAGATGCCAAATCTACAAATCTACTCTAGTATACAGAACACATTGATGGTCCAAGCCAATTTCAATGCATTTGATGTTACAGTTTGTATTAAATATCCATGTTTTAAAAGCGGGTAAAATTACATTAATAATTCCAGAATTAATTAGCGACGTCTGTCAAAGTAGGTAGGCATAGGTAACGCAATAAGATATATTAGAGAAATGGTTGGATTCATAGATTGTATTCACCTGAACAAAGAATTGCATAATGTAACGTAATAGATAGTGTATGGCCAGCAATTAAATCACAATCAATCATTTACTTGTCAACGCCCATTTTCATGATATCACAATAAATCCTTATCCTGTAAAGATTAAGATCTCTTAATCTTTTTGTAGAATCTCTACAAAATTGTCGGAATTAACATTACGCGACTCTGCAGTTGGCATAAATTGTAATCAATTAGAAACAATTATTAATAATAATATCTTACAACAATTACTGGCAGGTAGCTACAATTAACTTTAACATTTATACCAATATGCTAACTGCAGCGTCACGTAACGTTAATTTCGTGTGTAGAATCTCTTTGAGAGATAATATTTTAATTTTGATGATGTCAACCTCAGACCAATAAATATTGGTCTGAGATGTCAACTTAATCTTAGTCCATTGGCAAAGCTACAGTGACGTCAGATATGGTCTACGAAAATACAATTATCCATATTCCTTCATACTCCTAATAAATTGATGTATTCTAATTTACATTTGAATTATGAACATTACATTTATAATTGTAATTTGTAAGTAGGTAATAAAATTAAATTAGCCTTACTCATTTTTATTACCCACATAACCGTTTTCGTTTGTCTAAAAGACATGTGCACATAGCTTCTACCATTATTTTTAATCAATTTCATGCGTCATGGTAACTAAGCGTACTTAATTTATTTGTAGAGGTAAGGAAGTTATTATACTAAAATTAAAGTAATAGCTAGTTACCTCTCAGAATTTCAGTTGAATCTTTCCAAGTCTTTGTTTTTGAAAATGACATTTGGGACTAATTTGATTTTTAATTGCACTGGAACACCGTGGTAGAGTATGTTTATTATAAATAATGGGCTAAAGCGAAGCAAATGCGTTGGCATCGTAAAAAGCCCGCTTCGCTTTTTACTAAAATCTATTGGTGCGAACTTTGACATTTAAAGGAATATTTTATTGTTTTATACGAACTAAAATCTCGTACTCTAGCTAGTCCATAGGCTGTACTAGTTTGATTTGTTTACACCATTACCTATTGGTTATTTTTTTATTATTATAAATATACTTTTTATTATATTTCGTTGAAGCAATAATTTTCTTTAGACACTACACAAATTTTACGTAGGCGGCCTATATTTTTTGTCTTTATTTAATTTTTTTACCTAAAATAAATTCATTGCAACCCAAGAAAGTGAGGTTTGTTTAATAAATAAATTATCCCACAAGTAATCAAATATTGTACGGTATGATGACAATGTCTTGTCTTTTCCCCTCGTAGAAATAACGTTGAAAACTAAACATAAATTTTCATTTTCTAATCAGTTATAATGACTTCCGCCGAGTAAATCATTCTTTACATCACAGCAGAATTACAAGAATTTTCTCTACATTTCAAATGTATAGTAAATATTGTTTCGCCATCGCCACTTTTTCCTATTAAATTGAATTGTTAAAAGGATTATTACACTACGTAACCTTACCGCCTGAGTCACCAACGATAAATGTCATAACTTCCTTAAAAAGGTTATTCGTATGCATTGAATTATTACAAGTTATAAAATAACTCAATGTTCGCATGTAAACATTCCAATTTGCAGACTTTGATTGGACGTAAATCAGAACTATATCCTCAATCGGAGTTAGTTTCATTCAATAAGCTTCACTTTAATTACCCTTAATTTAATTACGTTACGGAGACTTGATTGAAAAAGGAAACCTATAATTAGCGACTTCTTTCCTTCTTCATATACATCTCAAGTTTCAACATTTTTATTGAGTTTGTCAGCGGATGTGGGCTATTTTTATTTGGTTAATTTAGTTACCATGAGGCATTAAGGCCATTTAACTATATCCTTTTGTAATAGCTGTGCGATTATCCACCGATTATGTCGGATTTCACGTAAGTGGTGATGCCCTAATACGGTAAAATATTCTTTGTTTGCGTAAAATGTTCATTCGTTGCGTAGCTTGTGCACTCAATGACATGATACTGATTACACGCCTTATTATTAAATGGAATACTAGCTGTTATCCACGGCTTCGCCCGTGTCGTCAATGTAACAAATAAAAATTCAATAATTAAATAATTAGATCTAATTCAGAATTATGATTCGGAATTCCCTGTGGGCATACGCTTAAACCCGTCATGTCATAGGCCGTATTTGGTAGACATCTGTTTTCCCGTGGAAATAATATCCAATCTATACCAATCAAATAAATATAAGTACGCCAAACAATAACTGTGTTAAAAAAATTAAACTTGTGAGAGTGCTGCTAGGAGTACCTTAAAATTTTGATGATTGGTGAGTCAGTGATAAAATTAAGAAAGTCTGACTTTTAAATTACTAGGTAAAATTTAAGGTAATTTGTAAAAATTATGTTATATAATGCTCTCTGGATCATAGAAAATTTTCGACTTCTACCTTTTTACACAATAGCCTCGGCGCGAAGGATTCGATAAAAGGGTGTTACGGCCCCGCTTATTCTATCGATTAATCTGCTTATTCTTATTTGCTCGACTTGGCGGAGGCACTTCCGTGCAGATTATTCCGCAATAAAAGTAGTCTATGTCACTATCTAGCCGTTTAACTATTTCAATACAAAAAATCACAAAGAATCGTTGCTTCGTTTCGATATGAAAGAAGGACAAACACACTCAGATGCATAACATTAGTAAGGATATGGATTTATTCAAGGTTTATTTACTGGTTTCCGCCTTAATATGTATGGCTGAAAAATTTAAATTTTAGTATAGGTGCTAACATCAGTCGTATCACTTACGGTACGCTACGTATACGAAAATTTAGTAACATTGTGATATGGTCTTTCAAGAAATAACTATTGGAAAAATTAATTTAATTATTAACTTAATTTGTCGGCAGAGGTAACATTATTAACATAATAAATATGTATGATTTTAAAAGCAGCTACTTCAGCAGTGAAAGTTTAAAGCCAGGTATTTAAAAAAATATCTAACATTTGAAATTTTATGTTTAATCTATCTGTTTCTTGCAACTTTGTTTGTGGAAATATTTGTTTATCAAAGGAAGCCGTACAAATTTTCATCCCCGATTTCAAAACTTTAGTCTTTGATGTTTTTTTTAAATCGCTGCATAGGAGTCGCAAAAGGAGCTTCTGTATAAAATTTCACACTTTTAATTTAAATGGCTTAGGCTGTATTGCTTGTCAATAAGTAACACAAATTTATTAAATATTGACTTAATGTAAAAATGTTTTTTATATGAAACCAACATTGCTATTATTTAGTTTCTTCGTGCCCTTTTTTTTGTATTATCTGTTAATTTAAATTAATATTAACAAGTACCAATCTAAATAACGTAATTGGCATTTACATCTGGAATGAATTTGTTTCTGGCTTCATTTTTAATAAATGTATCATTGTCGTGAAACAGGATCAAAGAGCCATTCAGGGTCGAGAGACGGTTAAGTTGTTTGAAAATGATATCAACGTTATTTTTTATTTAAGCTGACTCTTCTTTTAGTTACCTTGCAATGTCTGTTACCATATTGGCCTACATACCCGGTAACAATGCATTTTTATGATAAACATGAACTGATACTACATTCAGGATTGACTCCAGACTACGGTCAACTGCTTAGCACATTTTATTTTGCAGTTTATATGTATAACCCAACATCAAGACCTGTTTTTGGCGTATAAACTATCGGTTTGTTTACGTTTTTATTGAGGTAATATAGGTACTCTTGTCCAAAAACAAAATAGGTACCTACCTTCATATCTAGGCAAAAAGTAGGTAGGTACAGTACCATTACTACATACATACTTAACTAATCCTACCTAGATAAACTAATCAATCAATCGTTAGTGTCAAGTATCATCTTGACCACGACCATGCAACTCGAAACTGGCGCCGGCGCAGTATCAATATGAAATATTCTTAAACGTAAAACAAAAACATTTACCGAGATATAGCGTTCACAGCACGGCGTTTTGCGTCGATCCCAAGTGATCAACGAAATTAAGCGACAGCCGGTCGGTAGGAAGATGGGTGTCTGCTAGTGTCAAAATTCATGAACGCTTTCGAGGTGCGGAGGGCACGTAAAGCCGTCGGTCCCAGTTGTTATCATTAGATAGCAATTGTATGATACTTGGGTTGATCACTAACCAATGCACCAATCCGCGCTAGAGCAGC
>DWKC01000150.1:0-15288 GCA_018249195.1 Racta chiria
GTATATTTTGATCGATGTTCAAATATCGTATAGTTAATTTTAACAATGCAAATGTTATGCTAATGTAAAAACAGCATCTACTAGGACCTATCGTTTAACAATCAAACCTCAAAAATATATGTTTACAAAAGACAATTACACTAGATGGAGAACGCTTTAATTTAATTGCATGTGTATCATATTACGAGTCAGGTACAGTCAAAGGCGGCCAGTCAAATATGGAATGAAATGTAGAAGTATTGAAAGGTATCAGGGTTGGTAAATGTACGAGCGCCGAGTGGAAGACGCTGAGAATGTGGCTTTGTGGCGAGCCGAAGGATTTGACAATCGATATATCACGTGTCAGCCTTAATTCGTAAACCAAATGCGGATACTAGAATGCGTTGCATAATCCCACTACACGCACACAGATACATTTATCTCGTAATCATTATTGCTTCTTTGAACATCTCGAACAACTCGCTAGAAAACCTAAACGTACGACCAAATTTTGCATGACAAAATTAAAATAAGGTGTCAAACCAAAAATTTTATTTACCAAATATTTTTTAATGAGTCATTGAGTTACTATGATTTATTTGGTTGCTAGTCTGGCAGTAAATTAGAATGAATCATTAAAAAACATTTAATTTCAAATTGATTAAAATATTGAAAATACCGTACGTATGGGGCCTATTTTGCTTAAAAATGCTACATACTTAGGTCCAACTGATGACAGTCTTACTGCAAGCTATAGTACCCGAAGTCAATTTTGTCTGTCACCCAAAGTCTGAACTGATCGTTTTATTGAGTAGGATTTCATGAGCGTAGAATCATGGAATTCTACAGTGCAGGTACTATTTTCAAAGAATTGTCTTTTAAAGTTAGATTTGGCCTTGTTCGCTTCTTAGTACTCCGATACCGACCCTTTTAATCTCTGTCTGCTAACTTGGCTTGGAGCTACTAACAACGAACTTCAGTCGACGTAACAAACTCCGATATATTACTCAGAATTGGAGTTATTTAGTGCAGTAAACAAAAGTCGTCTGACCATAATTCTGGGAATACGTGTCAATATTTAATAATAGGCGACAGATAACGAGCTAAGTGGTAGTGTATTAAGGGCCACTTAATGCGGTCGGAGGTATCACTTTGGTCTTCAGTCGCCGAATGTTATAAACATTGTGTTTGAGTCAACAATACCTATTTATTGTGTTTATTATTATTATTATCCTTCTTAGATACAGTAGACGCCAGTCTCTGCAAGATTCGTATGGTTTAGTGTTATTTGTATATTGGTTCATAAGTAGGGAAATAGCCTTATAACTGGTAATTAAATTGGATTAAATAGTCTTTAATAATTTAGCGGATAAATTATCTAATAGCGAGAGAAAAGATTGCTTCTTTTCGTAGCCTTCAGCGACGACCCTGCATCAGGCATATGGCAAGTTGACCAAGAAATTACTCTTTTTAGAATTCCTCAACATACACAATTATTTTTTCACTTCCAAAACACAGTGTATAAACGACTCGCACAAATATTGGGCGACTGTTTACGATTTAATTTCATGAAATGCAAATAGAGCGATGTCTGAAATGTTAATGGTGTTGATTTAAATGTCTTCACTATTTTGAATTTATAATGAGGCTACTGCTTGGTGAACTAGTATCAAGACGTAGCGTACTGTGCCACTACAAAGAAATTTATTTGCACATCGTCTATAATGAGAGAATATGCTAGTGAAATATTTTCATAACATAATTGTTATTAATCAAATCTGGCATATTTAAAAAAACAACACATTATTAAATACTGTTGCCAAGATAAGCCGTTCCAGACGTACCTATTTTTATACCATGTTGTCTTTTTTCAAAATATTTATTAATTTCCATGAAAAGTTTTAAGGAACATTCATTGTAATGACTATAAAATTAAATGTACCAACCCCTTTTCTTCTCTCTTCTTGCTTCAACGTTGATCACGATCACGATCACGCTTCTCATGAGATCTCAAGAACTGCCAAGTAATACTACAGTGCAGTATTTATGAGAATCTCGTCAATAGCCAGCCGCCATTGCGTCGTATAGCATGTACCGTCGCCATCAGCAGCTATCAGTCATCATAACCTAATGACACAGTAATTGTCGCAGTCGCTGGTTTACGCCGTCGCCCACGCTCCACCATTCGTCTTAAGGAGACTCCATACTTTGCCGAACTTATATAATTCGGAGATCTGTAATTACTTCTTAGATTTTCCAACCAGTTGCTCCCTAATTATATTTTTTGTATGATATCACCAACACTTCGTAAACGGGTCTAGAACGTATGGGAATAATATTCTCCTTCTACAAATCTACTCCTCTTTAATTGTTGTCATTATATTTATTGTTATATTCCATCATCCAAATTCGTGAGGGCAGCGTTCGAACCTCTAGTCTATCACTGCATATTAGTCACAATATCGTGGAAAATTGCAGTGTGTAAGAGTCTTTACCTGCAACGTGGCGCACCACGCAGGTTGCAAATCCGGCGCTGACGTGGTCTCCGAGTGCCAAGGTCTAGCTCAGATTTGCTTACTAATGTGGGTTTTATAGCTCAATAGCGCGATAAAATTATTAACTTGTTAGCATGTCCTTAAACTTCCATTAGTAAGTAAACAGTTCTAGCCTTGTGTGGGTTGCTAGCTCTTGTATTGCATGTTATTCATACTGCTTCAATTGAATATACTTCGGTTCGATAATTTCTAATGCTAGGTTATTGTGTTGTAAGTTTTTCATTATCAATATGGATTATTGCTTAGCTGATATCTACTATACATGATAGAGAATTAGGAAAATTTGCGGTGTCTATACTCCATTCGAGTTCTCCTACTTTAGGATTTTCTTTTGATTTTGGTTTATCCTCCTTTTTAGTTTCTCACTTTTATGCGCTAGGATTACGGTTCACTGAAGAAGTTCCTGTTATGTTGACATCTTATACGAAGCAAAGTTTTGATTTTAAGGCTGCCTATTGGACGGCTTGAAAGGACTTTCATACGGCAAATACAGTTTGGTCAAGGACTAAAGCATCATTTGAGATAAATTTAAGATGTGCTTATATTACATCATCATCTAATCATCATCATAGAATCAGCCTGTTTAATAGCTGCAGCTGTCTTCTCCATACCTTGAAGTATAATAGCGACGCTTGATAGCTGATCTTCAGTTGTTTCTTTTCGTACTACATACCACTCGTGTTTGAATCAAACGTAACGCGTATGCAGGCTGTATAGTTAGTGCTTGTTCTCATGGTGGGCCTTTACCAGGTGGGATCAAGTGGATTGCAGTTCTCCTTCTTCCTATTATTTCAATATGTTGTGAGGTAATGTTCTAATATTAGGAGATGACGGTTTCCACCAATTTCCCAATCTATCTACATTTGAAAAGGGCAATAAAAAGCAAATAGGATTGGCGATGTGCGCGGCGTGGGCGTGGGCGAGCGATTGTTCTATCTAGCCCACCTCCGCACAGCCCACGGCGTCGGGACCCTGCGTCCGCCAGCCACAGTGGCTCCCGAGCCCAGCCGCGTCGGCTGTGAGTATTGTGATGTTGTTTTACATAAATACGATAGCTTTGTTTGTGTACTGATTGCAAGAAGTTGGTATCGAACATGCGTTTTAAAGGTTAATCAAAAAGAGTTAGTATATTAAGCAGAAGAGAGAGCAAGAGTGAGTAGGGAAGAAAGAGATCACGTGTGTTTAATTTTGAAGAATTAAAACAGCGGCAGATGACACTTATGTTTGTTTCTTTTCGATATTTAAAAGTGATAACATTTTGTTACAAGGATATACGTACACCATCGGTTGACTTATCAAGAAATTACATCTTGTATTGCTGAGCGTTCGTCATATAAGGAATCTATTAACGCTATTGTTATAATCAGTTTTATCGGATGATCTGGTCAGATGATTTGATCAGATGTTTGATTAACTTTCATTCGATAGTGCAAAAGGGCACGTAGACTAGAAGTATTATACATGGGTCTGCCACTCACCAGCCTCCAGCCTCCAATGCTTGCACTTTAACTATAGCTGACGTAACGCCACCCACGATTAAAAGCCTCCGATTCGAGATCATCGTTATTGGTTCCACGTGATGTCATTCGCGAAAATAAATAAAAACGCTTACTGTCGCGGTCGCCCGTGACTAATTTATTTGCAAGAAATTACATGCACAAGTTATTACAACGACTGACAAATAAGTTACATCCATAAATCATACACCGAGTGTATTTTTAAATATGCAGTAACCGCATCCTTCAAACTAGTCACTAACCGCGGCACTGCTTGCGTAAGCTATCCTTTCTGTGATTTATTATTTCTACAATGATATGAATATTTGCAGACAAAAGATTAGCTTTACTAATTTTCAAGATTTCAGTAGGTATTGTGGCAGTATGGAAATGCACACTTGCATTATCTATTTGCATTTTGCATCTTATGCACGTTATTTATTAGGTAATAATAATTAAATCTAATACAAGTTCGTTGATTCCTTTACTAGCAGTGTCTGCGACGTCGTCTGCGTTTGAATTTAATCTTTATATATAAATATTTCTTGTCTGCGTGTATATGTCACTGATTCTTATTTTGAAATATTTATTCTTATTTATTATTATTTGACTGGCCTGTTGGACTAGTGAACCTGACTACTTAGCCGGAGGTCGTGGGTTCCATTCCCATCCAGGGCGAACTTTTCTGTGATGAGCCGGAATGTTTATTCTGTGTGTCTGGGTGTAATAATATCTTTTTAAGTATATATTTAAAAATATATGTGTATGTTTATCAGTTGTCTGATCACCATAGTACAAGTTAATGCTTAGTTTGGGGTCAGATGGCCGTGTGTGAGTTGTCCTAAGATATTTATTATTATTATAGTTTTTTTTATAAGGTAAATAATTTGTTAATAAAAGTAATATGTAATGCATCGTATCATCCTGCTGAACCAGCCTAATATAACTGACTAAACCCAATAAAGTTTATGATTTTAAACTCGATTCATCGGCTAGTACGAGAGGCAATAGAGATCAAAAACACCCCAGGAACGTTAATAGGGAGGACGGCTTTAAACTATTTCAAACTTGGAATCCAGTGGTTGGTTTATGTAAACCCCAAAAAGGCGTAAGTGCTAAGCAAGATGTGGTCTGTGTTGTGTGTCGTGAAAAACAAAACGCAAAATCTAATTAGACGTAAAGTGGACAGACCTGTCAAAAGCTTCCGAACGCCACCGTAGTTCAGCCGTGACCAAGATCTATGCAACTAGGTCGAAATATCGATGCGAAATACATATATAGTGACTACCCGCAACAATAAACTCACAAAATATAATAAACTAACTATAATATAATAAAGCATGCGATTTCGTCCACTGGTCATCTTTCAGCTACCTACTTATTCGTCTTTACATAATAAATTCGGTATCTATTGTTCTTACAGACAACTTACGCCAGTACACCTAAAATTATAAAATTTAGGAACTTTTATAGTGTGATATATCTGTATAAGAAACGATTTTTGAAAATGTATCTCCTAAAGGGGCATAACGGTAACATTTTGTACATATGTACCACCTAGAAGCTTAATATCTCCGCGCTGGAAGACGCACACCAGCTAGCATTTTTTTTACAATGCTAGCATATTTTTCTTGCAATGTGCTCACACCCTTATAACAATCGCAAGAGAGACATTAGACATTGGTTGTAAACACGCCGAGACGCGGCGCCGGCTCGACGCGGCCGCACAAGACGCGGTGCGTGCGATCGATGGTTCCGTAGACGCGGCGACGCCGGTGTCCTCCGACACGCTCACTGTATGAAACAGGGAGAAAATAAGGAAGATTTTTATTAGCGAGTTAGCAAGCGAACAGACCGCGCGGACAGGGCTATATATAATAAAATTCAACAATTTTATTGCTTTAGAGAGCGTTTAAGATATCGTAACGTACTTTTTGAATATCGTACTTTTTGAATATTTTTGAACCTACCCATGTAACTCATTTCCCTAGACGTTACGTAACACCCAAAATTACCATTTGTACCTAAATGATCGTCAGTGAAGATGTATACTCATATATAACAATAAGACAAAAGCGGCATTCTAGTTCCAAATTCAAATTTAAATTATTTACTTCATCATAGTAACTGACAGCTCACGAAACGCAAATAACAATGTATATCGCGAGAACTCCCAGTATCCTACCACGGTGCGCCCGGCACCGGCGCCCGCCGTCCTGTCTGCGTCAAACAAAACAGATAACGCACCGCAGATCCCAGCCGCCTCATTGCATTTATACTATTGCCTTTCCTATAATGATACTCTTGTATTGCTTACTCATCGAAATTATTGAGATGACCTGATTGACGCAAAAACTATTTTACTATAAGCAGTGGTTTGAACGTTTTTCTCTCGAACCACTGCTTCGTTCCACTCCTGCACACACCTCTAGTTTTACATAAAGTAATGTGCGTATTTCAAATTACCACTTGCTACGGTAATCGTGAGGAACACTGCACTCCATAAAGTTACACATAAAGTTCTCAAAGGTATGTGAAGACTTCTAATACCCAATTAGCTAGCGTGGTGGACTATGGCCTGTACCCCCCAAATTGTGGGAGACCCAAGCCCAGAAGTGGGACAGTTATGGGTTGCAGTGATAGTAATCTGAACTACTCTATCGACGCGTATATATTAGCGCTAATGGCATGATATGTGTTTTCCAGAATCTAGAAGTTAAAATACACCACACAGTCACAAAATTATGTATATTGTTCGCGGTAGTATGTTCTGGGGTTAAGGATGTAATTTGTTATATGTATTTGTTTTGCCCAGGGAATTATGATCTCGCAGTCGTGTGGGGTGTGGTGGTGTAAGAGTATTTTATTTTTATTTTTTATTTCTTATAAGTGAGTGCTTGACATCCATCTCACCTGATGGTAAGTGGCAATGATGTCTAAGATGCTGGGCGCACTAACTTAGTAAGTGCCTATTTACTCTTCTCTTGAAGACTCTCACATCATACGTAAGCGGGAACACCGACGCAGGCAAGTTATTCCATTCCTTCGCGTCACGAAAAAATAATGACGAGGAAAACCGCGTTGTTCGAACTGGCGGGATGTTCGCAACGTAAGGATGGATACCCGCCGTACGTCGGGTTGTTCGATGGAGAAAGAGGGACGGGGGAATAATATCGAACAAGTTATTTTACATTAAGTCCTAACATAATTGGGTTGAAGTTTCAATACCAACTATACAAGCTTCAGTAAATAAATGCTTACACACTCAAATCCCCTAACTAGGATTCCCTGACACGGGACACATATGCAACACAAATACACATCACAAGTAACATCCGTAACCGGAGTACAAACATTCATCTGTCACATAGATAGCAGGAATTTAATCCCGGGACCCTTTGATTCACAATAGGATCATTGATTTATTTTATGCAAATTAAATTAAACCTAATACAAAAATGTTTCCATGCCCAATTAATTTATATAACCCAATGTTACTGATTGTTTAATAAAATAAAATAGTGCACAATTCTTTCCAACCTGTAATGTAACTTTAAGTGTCCATTCACATGCATGTTTAACGCACAAATGACGAACTTTTTAATTTGCGCGAGTTTTGTCTTTCACACATGTGAAGGGACCCTTAGGCTAGGTCCAGATGCGGGTACTGAATGTTTTCAACAGTAAGTGCAATGAAGTAGACAATAGTATAGTTTGTAATAGAATCTTGTACAACGCGTTCATGTGATTGTGACCGTACCCTGCGGCCTGTGTCAACCGTAAGAGATCAGTCTAGTTAAGCATCAGCAGGCCAAGTGCATGTAATCCCCAAGGTGACCCTTAGTACAAAAATTTCATTTACGCTACTGTGATTCGGAGGGCACATATAGCTGTTGTTCCCGATTGTTACACTTGATTAGATCACAGCCTTGTTGATGGCCTTCGGTCAGCATAGTAACTTCGAACACTTGTGTTAGCCACAAACCCCTTGTCAAATGGCCTATAGACCTTATTGACCTCCTTAGTTACGAGAGACCCATGCTCACTAGTCTGCCATTAATAGGTTGAAGGATTTTTTATCTGCAGTCATCTGAACCTAACCTTGGAAGTTTACAAACTGATTTTTTATGATGAATAAATATCTACCTCTCTTTCACACTTTCACGGTGTAGCTGCTGTAACTTAGCTCCACCCATCACATTTGGGCGTCAATAAATGTCTTTTATTACAAGTACCTGAAGCACTCAGTATTAAAATCTTCCTCATAAATCAACATCTCCATGTAGCCCGGTGTATATAAGGATCCAAGTAACCTGGAACAATATAGTTTGTCAATTGACTACAGAATAGAATAGAATAGAATAGAATAATCTTTATTTCCCAGAACAAGTAGATGTACAATCCTTATTATACCTACTAGGCATGCAAATTTTAGTAATTATACAATTGTAGTGTAATTGTTATAGATTGTTAATATAGGAGGTATACTGAAGAAGCAACTCAATTTCTATAATTTTATTATAACACTATTATAATGATCACATTATATTTGTGTATTTTTATTTGTTATGTTCCAATTTATCATCGGCCAAGTGAATGTCAAATAGAACTAAATTAAGCAACACTAGACAAAACAACCTTAAAAACTTCCAACACTTGGGTTGGCCATTAACCCCTCCAGCTATCTGTATTGGAGCAGCATGAAGTATGCTCTCCGCCTCTTCAGTGACGAAAAGAGTACTAACTGTTCTCAGTATTGGATCATTACTTATAATGGATGTACCTAAGTGTAGCCAACACAGAACTAGTAAATGACCATCAAAAATTTAGATGTTTGATCAACAGGTTGAGTGACTCAATCCTTTAAAATTAAAGGTGAATTTTGAATACAGAAATAACCTGTATCATAGTTTTATGATACCCGCAATTAACTAGATTTTATTGATTACTACAATCTTACTAACCGCATACAAATGTACATAAATCACGGTAATTTTAAGAAAGGTCTTATTTATTAAAGTTTATTACATTGTACGTAATATTTAATAGAATAAAAAAACAATTTCTATAACTTACCAAAAACCCTGCAAATGAAGTCATAAATCCCTCTTTAGTAAGTTCCCATACACCACCATACTCTTCCTCATCAATACTTTGAAAATTGTACATGTAAAAATATATAACACCTGCGTTGACAGCCATAAATCTTAAAAAAAGTATTGATGTTAATACAAAAGGTATAACACATAAAGTTATAAAAACCGTAGATAGTGTTAAATTGACATTTTACTTACAATACAAGGCCCAGAAACCCTTTCAATGGAAGTAGACCCCATAGGAGCCCTAAAAAGATTCCCATTGCTTGCCTCATCCAGTAAATAACATCCAAAAATTCATCCTAAAAACAAAATAAGGTTATAGATAACTGATTAATAAAGAAGTTATTTAAAAGACAAACAAATTAAATTTCCATGCAATACAAACACTGTTGGAAGTGCATTAATATCCCAAATTGGTTCCAATTTCAATCTCTATTTTCTTCTATTCTTAATTTTCTCTTTCATTTGTTATCAAAACTATTCACATAATTCTAATACAGGGTTGGTGCGGTTAAACATTGTAATCTAACCTAACTCTACCTATTTCATTCAACATAGTCTGTCCATTATACTAATTAGAAATGTAGATGTCATATAATTGTTGTGAAATTAAATATTATAAGACAGTTAGATGTTTAAGTGGTTAACCTATACTAACCTAACCAAAAGAATTTTACTCAACATAGTTGGTGTATTAAACTGAATAGAAATGTAGGTGATATTTATTGTACAATTAGCGTCAATCACGTGGAATATGTATAGACGGAATTATCCCCTAATTAGCCCAATACATCATCAGTCAAAACCGCATTTAAATCGGATCAGCCATTTTTGAGATTAGTGCGAACATAGGCACAGACTAACAGCCAAAATTCTAAAAATGGTTGTTTTGGGTTCGATTCCTTACTACAAACCTCCCCTATAAGTCTCGTCCATATATGTTCCATGTACAGACAACAATCAGTAACAGATTTATTATATGTATGTATTTAATGACAGCTTTCTCAATTCCTGTTCCTAGCAATGTATTTTCGTATTTTAGGCGTTTTACTCTTGTATTTATTATATCAAAAGTTTTTCCAGTTCCAACAGTTTTCGTCACCTGCGGTTTTCGAAAATGAGATGTGACACTCACCTCCTTCCCCTTAAAAAACCATCGAAATCGGAACAATTTGGGATACTAACGCTGAGCTACTTTGTCCATCATCATCACGTTATAAATATTAAATTGAGTATTGTTGAGAATATTGAAATATAGGTACAATTATTTAATTTCCAACACCAAATTACATGACCTAAATAATGTGATACTTGTATATCTATGTATTTGTACAGAATTGTTGATTGTTGACTTCTGTTCAATGTAGCTAGTGAAATTTTATAGATGATATTGCTTATCTATTGCAAGTAAAATCTCATGATTTAAAACTAACCTTATCTGGCCATTCCGACTTAGAAGTGAACGCTCTTTTCCATAATGATTCCAATGCTTTGGTTTTCACCGAATTTTCTAGAGTTTTAGTCTTACTCGCCATAGTGTAAGCCGTGTTAAATTGTTTGATACTATTTAACTTTCATTGAACAATCAATAAATAAAATAGCTCTCGCGCTGTTTCAGCTAACGTCCCTGAAAAGATTTCCAAATTCCAACACAATCATTAAATGTCAATGTCAAATAATGTGTAGGTAAACCTATCACGTCACTGTCAAACACAGATTACATATTTATACCTCAAAGGTATGGCACAGATGACACACTCCTCCGCTAAGGATTACAAAAGCTCCATGTCTAAAGAACGAAGTGAAAAATCAAAGTAGGGATACTGGTTTGAATTGTTTTTTTTTTGTGTAAATAATATTTTAATGTACCAAAATAAATAAAAACAATTTGTAAAATAATAAAAGCGGATATACTTAAAAAACAAGATTTATTTAAATTAAAGGAAATTCCTACTCCTATTCCAATATTAATGATACTGCATTGTGCACAAGTAATTTTCAAAACTGAATTGCTTAAATATAAATTTAACATTGAAACAAAATACTTTTTTGACGATATTTTCCCATTGATGGGCAAGTAAAAAGCCTAATACGAAATTCTATATGCAATGCATTGGCAGTGACAGCTAGTTACCAAGTTATAAAAATGCAATCAAACATTATTTATAGTTTTGGATATTAATAATAAATACAAAAATCGGACCAATATTTTCAAACTAGAACAATAGTAGCACTCGTTCAACAAGTAATGTTATATCAATTTTATCAATGTTGTGTAATAACATATAGTAGACTGTAATGACAGAAAAAGCTCCCTAAATTAGATAACATATCTTAAAGCCATGTATTTCTTTCTTTCAAATATTGTTTTCATTTTCATAAAACAACCTTATTTAAATGCGACATTACGAGAGATTTTTGTATTCTAGCAGAAGCATTCAGTTTACATACAATAGATGACCAATAAAACACAAGGTTCGTTAAAATAAAAGGCATAAGGGTCTGTTCACATGTGGGACAGCAACAAAATGAAATAACTCAAAAAAATTATGCTTTGAAAAAAATGCATTGCTTTATTCAGACGTGCGTCACTTATAACTGCCTCGACGACGCATTTTATTCATTTATTCATCTATTCACACAGATATTCAGGATTGTTCTTACTTTCTCTTAGCAGATGTCTTTATTAAGGCTATATTAGTCTAACCCATTGTCCTAGATGAGAGACGGAAAACGACATAGAGCTACACAATACGATACCATACGATATAATTAAGGTACATACAATAATAATAGTATTCAGTATCTAGTTTTTAACATCGTCGCAGTCTGTTTATGGTGATAATGAAGGCCATAAACATATAATGCTCATACATTATTCCAGTCCAATAATAAAATGCTAGATAGCCTCTGGAAAAATGTAAACCACCCCTGTAATGTATTGAATCCAGTGAGAATTCCGGTCCAGTTCCAGTCCAGGATGGGCGGTTCTCTTTAGGATCGAGTATATCAATCCAGTGCAACTAGAATAACGTAGTGGAGAATCCAGTGCCATTTGAAACATTATCAGAACCCTTTTTGAAATCATTGTCACTGTAGTGTTCACACTTGAACAACTTCTAAATGACAATACAATCCAGTCCAGCACTATATTACTGGACTGGAATAATGTAAATCCCGGCATAAATTTACTTGATCAAAAGTGTCCCAATATCGCTTTTGTCGTTCACCTAGAATTCCGGAATATGACGGAATCATCATCTATTGTTGTTGGGCATCTCACCATTTAGTTTAAACCAGATTATTGATACTCATGAAATGTGGTAGTATTCTTTTGGTGCTAACTACAAGTCTTCTAGAGACCGTGAATTACTTAAATAAATTAAAAAAAAAGGATTTCTTGAAAACTACCCAACTATACTACCAGCCTATTTAAACATATATACTGCCCCGCCAGGTATTCAACTTAGATCCCCGAGTTCAGTTGGCAGTACCATATGACATTACAAATAAAATTAAGCACAATCTATAATGTGGAGACTATTCTATTCTTCAGTCTGTGCAATCGTTCTGTTTCCATCCGTTTAGTGATCTCCCAGCAATCCTTGTTCAGAGTGTCAAATCCTCGGGACAGGCTGATCAGCCGTGCCAGTACTAACAGTCGGTGCAAGTCGTCTGCTGTCACTGGATTTTCATTGTCTGAATTACTCCGCATTTCTATAAAATCATCTTCTACAAACTGGAAATAAATATTTTAACTTAAATTTTTGCAGTTTTATATTACTTAAAATAAAGTTTTTACAACAAAGGAACATGGAGGGCTTTTGTTAAATTCTATAAATTAATGGTTTCACATTGTTAAAAGCAATACTTGGACCATACCTGCAAATCATCACTAATAGTGTATTTGACAAGCTTCAAATTTGTCAAATATATCCTTATAGTGTTTATAATCTCTTCCTTCAGGTAGTAGGTGGCAGCCTCCACAATAGCATCAAATATCTCTAATGAAGACTCTTCCGGCCTAAGGGATACATGGTAGTCACTCTAGAAGCAAAATTTTTTTTATACAATTATATTAAACAACAAAAATTATCACCGGAGATAATATAATATGTATATGTATCTGTCAACAGGCGATCCCACCATTCTGTCTATTATTTTCTATAAATCCACTTAGCAACTATCAAAATGGTTCAGATAGGTTCAAAGTTTATTTTACCTACCCACTTTACCAGTTAATTTATTACCGAGAAAAGCCACAAATGCCCGTACATGAAATAGATTGGTTATTATGTATCTCAATGATTATGGTTCTCTCAATTAGCCTCAAGACAACTTCGATCAACAATCAACTAGATACAGCATATAAAGATGAAATTAAAATGTGTCCGCGTATATATAGTTCTATACTGTACCTACACTACTTAATTTATTCTTCAACGAACTAAGAAAAGTATAAAAAACGTTTTCGTTCAACCTAATAACAAACATTGCACATTGAAATAAAGTCACAAATCACGTATATTATTTTGTATTTACGACCATTCGACACAGTAAACGCTTTGTAAAGTGTTATTCCAGGCACTTAGAAATGAAAAGACTAATGTTAAATAGCATGCAGCCATGGAAACAACTGACAACAAATGAATTCCTTTTGACGGGAGTCATTGGCTTGTAAGATACAAATTTGTGAGTGTATTGGCTGGTATTGGCCCAACACTTGTACCGTTCGTTTAAAATGGGCAATTTTCATTTTATAATTTAAGAATTTTACACAAATAAAATTATATTCACCGGCAACAAAGATTTCCCTTCAGACAGCACTAGAACGTTAACATCAGAGTCAAACTCCATTTTATAGTATTTGAAGTCGTACTCCACTTTCTGTTGCTGTATCAAGTTACCCAGAGCAGCTATGTTGTTGACTCCGGTACTGTCCAACCTGCCCTGTTCCATTTGCGTCTCATCCAGAACTAGATGAGTGTGTTTGGTCAATTGTAGGATACCACTTGTTAAACGGTTGCATTCATAATCTTTTCTGAAAAATAATTTCAATTGTAACTTGACTTCACTGTCACTTGAGCCATTAATTACCTACCACTGGGTAGAAGTATATTATTATTATTTTATATTAAACTAGTTTCTGCACGCAGTATAATGTTTGTACAACCCGAAATTAAGAAAAACCGTAATTTTTAACCAATGATTTAGTTACAAACATATAAATGTCCAAATCATCATTGAGGAACCTACAAACGGGATAAAATCTATCCTGTAACCAGTACTCTTGACTTGCATTCCGTATTTGGCTGTGTGGTGGACTATGGCCCATATACCATATATCCCCACCAATGGGACAGTTATAGGTTGCAGAGATAATAAGGTTCGTAGGTATAGCACGGCGGCTCGCGACGATCTTAAGTGATCGTCAACGTTAAGCAACAACTTTTTCGTTCGGAAAGATGGGTGACTAGTTATAGAAAAATTCTTCGGCATTTTCATGATTTGGAGAAAACGTAAAATGTTATCTTTACATAGCAGTCAGTAAGCCATGTCGGAGGGTTTCCGGCGGCATTACCACTAACCCCTGCACCAATCCGTATTGGAGAAACATGGTGGAAGATGCTCCAGGCCACCTAGTTACGAGACCCATGCTCAGTAATGGGCCAATAATAAGTTGAAGCCAATTACGTTCGAAATTCTCCAAAAAGTCATAATCAAAGAGCTGTATATTATATACTAATCAGCCCGCGACTCTGTTCAAGCTCAATATGCACGGATTTCTTTAAATTGTCATATTTTTTTTATTTCTGCACCAATATCAATGAAAATACAAAGAAAAAATTCTTAAAATAGTTGTTTTGGGTTCTATTCCTTACTACAAACCCCCTATAAGTTTCTTCCATAAATCTTCCATTTACATACAGAGATCAGTTACAGATTTATTGTATGTATGATGTGATAATTAATAATTAAACTTGAATAAAATACATACTTAGGTAATAGCGCCATAGTATTCATATTGGCAATTGTCATTGGTAGATAGTAACTCTTGCTGACAAACTGTTGTATGATGTCATACAACTGTTTAGCATAGTTCGGGTACTTCTTTGTGGGTAGGTTGGATATATTTAGACAAAATTGACCAAGGGCTAA
>DWKC01000151.1:0-15262 GCA_018249195.1 Racta chiria
CTCTAATTTTCAAAATTATGTTCGTATCAAAGTTGACTATCACTTGCTACGGCGAAGGAAAACATCGTGACGAAACCTGCACTGCCAAAAGTTCATTAAGTCGTTAAACCACCGTGGTGGACTATGACCAGTACGTCTCACATTGTGAGTGGAGACCCGAGCCCAGTAGTGGGAGAGATAAGGTTTGCAAAGAAGAAGATTACATTAGTCACGCGGTACATTTATAATTAACTGACATCCCTCTGGTACTGACGACACGCTTTGCTTCATCGCATGAATCGCGTAGAAGTACGCACGAATAAATTGCCAGCGTCGATGTTTCCACTAGAGTATAGCTTAGGTGTCTTCGAGACAAGAGCGATTTGGCTTTCTAAGTGCATGCATGCTTGATTTACCATTCAAGATTATATTGCCACTTACCATCGGGTGGGATTTTAGTCACTCGTTAACTTAGTAATGATAAAAAAATAATTCAAATTATTAAGCCGTTTCTGAGATAGTAGAACAGTATCTGAAATATTTTCCATGTACAGAAATAGATTACTTATAATTTTGTTGTACGAGCTTCCGCCGTCGACTCCGCCCGCGTGGTATGTCGGTATGTTGATAATAAGTAGCCTATGTGTTATTCCTGACTACAATCTATTTCTGTGCCAACTTCAGTCGTTTTTGCGTGAAAGAGTAACAAACATGCATCCATCCATCAGACCTCATAAACTTTCGCATTTATATAATATTATTCAGATGTCTCTAGGTCCAAGGTCCAAAAAAACTTCACCCAAATTCGCCATGTGTTTTATTTTCATACCTTTTGTATACTGGGTAGCTACAGAGTATACTTAATTTTTTAACATCCACTCAGTATCCAGTTTTAGGACTGGTTATTATCAAATGAGCTGGAAAGTGCATTGTTGCCCTTGTGGACTGCTTTTCGCTCAATTAAGACTTTATTTTAGTAAATATGAGGTGTCATTTAATATTTTGTTATTTTTAGTATGAAAAGTACTAAATCATAGTTGTAGTCTTAGTTGGAATGTTGTATGATTGAGGATCATAAGTAGCGATGATATCCGTTTCGGGCGGCCCAGTATATCAACCTCCATGGGCATCGATAATCACTTAACGTCAGATGACCCATCTCGTTTGCCTGCTTATAACATAAAAAAAGATGAACTAAAAGTTTTGTTTTTATGGTAAGAGCAGGCAAGTAGGAGATGGTAAGTGATCACCGCAGCCTATAGACATTAGTAACACCCGACTGGGGTGTCGCTATCGCGTTGACTGCCAGGAAGGAAGTAATGGACCCGCACGCGCGGGGAAGAAAAGGAAAGCAGTACGTCGCTGAAATAACCGAAATCATAAACGAAGTTATTTTAAGACTCTCGTTATATGAAACAATAGTAGAATATTATAGTTTATGCAAGCGATTGCCAAAAGTAAAACATAAAAACCAAATTATATATTTAATCAATCAAAGTATGTACCATTATTATATTTGCACCTACGGTGGATGTCGAAGGCATTTCAGTCGCAGGTCCATTAATTTAGCGATCGTATGAAATAGTAGTGGGCTAGAACAAATGACCAGTCACGATTGTTTAACAGCTAGCTTTTCCATCTGTCGTTTTCATGGACTTAGAAAAAGCTTAGAAAGCTGTAATGTATATTTTATTTAAGAAGACACAAGTTTGCATGTTTATCGCAAAAAAAGTTATTTGTCGCCCCCAAAATCTAGGGTAAAACCCTCACCTTTAGGTACTAATAGTATATTCGCATATCGAGTGATGTGCAGTATTTGCCAAGTTGGCTTTCATAAAGTTTGGCGTACTGAACCGCGCGAAGAAGTAATTCACTGCGGGGCTTTATGTTTATGTTATAATGCACAAGTGCGGCCTTACAAGAAGTACTGTTCTCACCTCTGTGCAGGTGCGCCACAATATTAACTTAACCCATTTGACGCCGTACAGAAGCACGCAGCCCGAATCGTTAATCACTCACAGGTTAGAACACCTCAGTCTAATCGTTCTACCGACCTTACTACGGTGAGTGCTGTGAGGAATGATTTGATCTCATGCCTGCTATACCCTTCCACCACCTTTCGCCGAAGATTGAAGTTTCATCCACATCAGTTGGACTCGTGGACAACCTCTACGGTTTCAAGATCTTTCTTGTCTCGTACAAGCAAATTGTGAAACGGGATTTCTTCTGAGTGGTTATCCCGGCGCGCTATAAATAGGGATTCTTCAAAAAAGTTTAAAAAGATCTCTGATTAAGGGCTGTCGTCGCATTAGCGATTCCCCTGGTGTTATAAAAAAAAAGAATAGATATGGCCGCTTCTCTTGGGTTCAACCACTTTCATGAGAATTTACAGTTATAGTAACTTATTTTAACTTATCCAATTTGTTTCGAGTGAAAATATAAATGTTTTATCTCTCACACCGAAGCCTGCCGCTAGCTTGGACGTGGCTTCTTCCACCTTTATTACTTCATTATCAAATAGTCTTTGGTGCGCACGGGGTTTGTTCTGTATCTCAAAATATCCTGAACAGAAACGTTGGAACCAAAAACGTACGGTGCTTTCTTTTACAGTAGCTTACCATACACATTATTATTACTTCGAGTTGTTTTTGAAGCGTCGGTGCCGCGGTGGAATTCGTAAATAGCACGATATTTTAAGTTTTCCATTTTGTGAACAAAATGATGTCAAGGGAAAATCTTACGGTTCGAAAACAAATGAACTACTAAATTCAAAACAGAAATACACTAGCCTAAATTTGAAATTAATTTGAATTCCAAACGAAACACGACGTAATTCAGTTCCAGTTCAGGCCAGTTCTTCAAAACGCTAATTTCATATCTAAGGACATAATATTTGTGAGTGTCATTCTTATTAGTACTATCCATTACACCACAGAGAATCCTAGTGAGTGTGTTAGCGTTATATTATCAAAAATATCCGACACAGATGGACTAAAATTCTGACCCCGTTTTCGAACGCAATGGAACTTTCGCTTCTTGCATAGTAACAGTTTTGTGGCATCATAATGATGATAATATTATATGATATGGTGACGTATATGATGCAAATGTCGTCGTAAAAAGACTACATGTATCACAACGATATTGCAAGCAGACCTATTAGCGATGACGTAAAATAACGTCAATCAATCGCTATTAATGATACAGAGTTCGTTTTATTGTTTAGCTCGTTTCGGTATAATTCTCACATTTTATAACAGCCTAATGTTTTATGGATATGATGACGGGGTGGCATTTATTCATAAGAAGCAACGTCGCAGCGCTATCTTGTAGAGATTAAAGAAAACGTCGAGCTTTATTTAGTGTTTAGTTTACTAATTTACTATTTACTTATTCATATTTATTGTTACAGTAATAATTATTTATATAATTTTGAATTTCCTTTTTTTTAATTGTGTTAATCTGGTTTGTACTTTTGTGAAATGCTTATTGTTGTTAAGTTTAATAATATATTTTTTATTTTTTTCTTTCCCTTTTTGGTATGTGTTAGTGTAGTATTTGTATGTGTTCATTAGTATAAGTGGTTCGCGCCGTTCTAATAACAAGTGGTTGGCTCACTGACACTGTCAAATGATAGTTGATTTCGGCCATTGTTGCAATAGGGCTAGGGCAGTCTAATTCAAAGCGTCGGCATGGTGGGTCGAAACCACGGAATGTGGAGCTCACTGAATTTCCGTTATTTTACAGAGATTTATAATCAGGCTATATTTGTGTGTTCCGTTGTAATATTGTAAAAGGATTGTGTCCACGATCAACCAATTGGCTTTACAAGGTCTCATCTATAATATTCTTCTTTCTTTCTTCTTCTTCTATCTTAGGCCATGACTGACCATTCCGACATGTGTTACTTCAGTGTTTCAGGATTCATTGTTATCAATGAGGGCAGAACCTTAATACTTGCAAATGTGTGGTAGATTTTAGAACAGTTTTCAGGTTAACAAAATAACGTATCTACCCTCGTGCCTACAGATATAACTGTACTCCATTAAATGTGTACTTTTCCAACTGACCGTAACTCTTTCATCTTTATTAAACGCGTTTAAGTAGCTGAGAATCAAAACTGAGCACATTTTGGATATAAACGCTCTGTACTGTTTGTAACTTGCCCCTTCTCCGCTGGGTCACATCGCGTGACCCTTTAATCGCTTCTGTTCTGGTGATGTTATTTATTTTTGATTATAAAAGTAGCATAGTAACTTTCTTCTAGTAAAGGTTCGCCATTTTGTTCGTCGTCTATTCAGTTTATACGTTAGGTTATAATCACTATTAGTTTACAAATTACGCCCGCAGATGTTTAACACTACCGACACAAGCCTCACTACAACTTGACTTAAAATATTCATATTAAAATTCCAGGTAACAGGAGGTGTGCGCGCGCTGGCGCCCCAGTTGTTTCAACTGACGCACCTCACCGCGCTGTACCTTAACGACAACTCCTTGCAAAGAATCCCTCCTGATATCAGCCAGCTCGTCAACCTTCACACCTTGGACCTGTCCAATAATAAGCTGAGGACGCTGCCGACTGAGCTCGGGGAACTAATACAACTCAGGTGAGGGTTACACTAAAGCATTATTTTCTTATTTTTCGTCTACCGCGTCTGATATTTTACCTTTACTTATCCATGCCCTAAGATTTGTCCAATAAGCAAGCTGTATACGCTTCTTGTTCGTCTGGGCTATTTAGCACGGCGTAGACTTTAAGGAATCCCAACATTCTCATAAAGTAAACCGCGGCTCAGCGAGTAATACGCACCAACCCTCGTGGAGTGGTCTGCAGTCTCATGCACAACTCGCGAAAATGAAGTCTAAAGATACAAAATATATGGAGTTCCATAATATGTCAATGTATAATTGATATCATCTCAGTAAGTCGTAGTCATAAGTAAGCCTCCACCACATTATTAATGCTCTTCAACTTTGCATATTATTCACCCATAGTTTTTGAGGAGAGGTGTCCTCTTCGAGTATCCCGACGTCATCATTTCGATTATAATCGAAAATATGAAGCAGCTGGTATAATGAACTTGAAAAACACGTACACCTGTCTCATGTTTGCTTTGTCGTGTCAAAGTACCGTGAAAAATATAGCGCAGTACCTATAGTTTGCCTTGGTCTAACTGACCTTATGAAAAGAATACTAATGAAATTTTTGCGATTGCATGAATTGAATCGAAAATACAGTTAACTGAAAATAGAAGGTGTTTTTTTACAGTGAATTTACTATTATATTATTTCATTAAAATCATGATACTTTTTATTTTATCAAAATTTTACAAATATTTTTAATTGGGAATGTAATTTTATGACAGTTTGATTAATAAATGCCACCTGTATACTCTGCATCATTTAACTGCATCATTTATCTCTTGGCAGTTTCTGGAATGAAAACTTCACCAATTAGCTTTTCTCATACTTTTTATTTTAAAAATGGTTGTAGAAAACAATACATACCCTAAAGATTTCTAAATCCATTTCAGGAAAATCTTTGTTTTGTGAACTTTTGGTTGAAGTAGTATTTTATCTCGTCACATTCTCAACTTATGGATGGTCACATCCTGGCCCTCTTAGAATTGGCAAACTTTACACATATTTTTTTCCCATTTTCTGTATAATGCTTCAGTACTGCAATATTATTATTAGATATGCAATTCTCCTCAATGTATTACTTCATTTCAAGACTAAAGGTTCAAACTTCCAACAGGATTTGAATTGATCCCAACTCTACCTTGCGGGAAGTCGACCTTGAAACTATCAGGCTACCTGCTCGGATTTCTACAAGTAATACAACAAACATATAGTAAACGCACTCCCTTGATTTGTTTTGAAGTCGAATTCAAATTTGGTTGAGACATACCTAAAACAACACGCGAATCTAACATGTTGTTTAGAATTCCAATGCCAAAATTATAATATTAATGTCGCAACTGGCTTCCATACTGGTTCTCTTGATGTCATTGCCCTTTACGTCACAAACCCCAATCACCTTCCTGTTAAACTGTGCTATTGTCACAGGGTTGTTGGTTCTGGTACCCCTTTAAACTGGTGCGATCCTGTGTTCAATAAAATCCGGTTTTGGTTTTATAATCAACTGTACTTGCAATGAGTTATCGTCAATGTCATTCCTCCGTTGACCTTAAATGACACCTCGTTTATTTGCATCGCTTTAGAAATTTCCTCACAGATGGTCGGGTGGAATAGTTCGTTGTGTTGCGTTTTTATTGTTGATTCGTATTATTTTGACATTATTGTCTAACGACTATTATACACGCTGTATTACCGGTGATAAACCAATATTAATTCAATTCTTTTCAATGATCAAGGTATCCTAAATACAGACCCGTGATATAAGCTACGAAATATGTCACTAAGTTTCATCTAAATTTATTTAGCAGTTGCCGTGTGATGTATTTAAAAGTATAATAAAATATTAAAGTTTGATATTTTAAAGTGAATAACCAGTTACTAACGGGCTGACGGCCTAACTGATGGTAACTGGTCACCACCGGCAGTTGACGTCACAAGAATAGAACGGTATTTGGCGCGTGGAAAAATTTAACATCTAAAATCATTCTTTAAACATTTTACTATTTTTTTCCTATTTTAATAAAAATATAACTAAGCGTAAATCCAAGTCCAATACATCAGTGAAAACCGCATTCAAATCGGATTAATCGTTGCTGAGATCAGCGCCAACAGAGGCTGAACACAGAAAAACAGATAAACCGACGAACAGATAAACACACCAAAATTCTGAAAATGGTTGTTTTGGGTTCTATCTCTTACTACAAAGCCCCCATATAAGATTCTTCCACATATCTTCTTTAAACATATATCTTATTATATGTATGATGATAATTTGGTTCCTTCTTTAATTTAAAAAAAACCCAGTAAATTCATAATAAATTAATAACATGCAAAGTAATTAAACATTTTCGAATTTACACGGATATCATACATATCTTCGCGATAGTCTATTATCATACATTCAACCTATCCTATGATAATAATTACGATAGTATATTAAGCATAGCTGTATACCTTGAATGTCTCAGAGACTGTTTTTATTATGTAAGTAATATACACGCCAGATGTATGATAATGTCCAAGGTGGATGAACTCGCCGGGTGATAAGCGTGAAAATTGACGAACTATTTGTAAACACAATATTATTTTGTATGTAGGTGGTTTAATTACGCGCGAGTGCAGGAGTGATACTGTGTGAATGTGTACGTTATCAGTGTTTCTCAAAGTGTATCGGGTTATGAAAATAAATTACCGGATTGCAGCTATTTCAGGATAACTATCACATGGCCATCTGGTCCCAAACAAAGTATTAGCTTGTACTATGGTGATGAGATACGCTTTTAAATACATATTTATTTATATAGCTCCTGCTCAGCATAGAAAAGTTTGTTTTGGGTATGAATCGAACCCACGATCTCCAGCTTACGTTACACACCACTAGGCCAATCGAATAAGTCAGTTTTATAATATTGTTTATATTTTGTGAAAAAACAAGTAAAAATGTGTGAAGCATTTCATTTGCTGTGTTTTTATACTGACTTAAATATTACCAATGGTTTCCAGTGAATTCATTTACGTTCTATTTGATTTTCTTCCTTATCATATAAGCAAATATATATTTTTTTTTGTTTTTCAATATTTTACTCGTATTTAATTAATATCCCCTTATGCACTGGGCAAGGTAAAAAAATACAGTTCATCATCACAAAAAGATGATAATGAGCGGTCCAGGGAATGGGATCGGGAGAAATTATGAATGAAATCACCCATCAGGCGAAGGTTAATGGGCTAAATAAATTGACGAACACTGTGTTTTCTGTAGACTAAATAATTTGAGGAACAGTGTTTGTTTCTATAGGTCGGTGCAGAAGGCCTTAGAAGGATAAACGCGTAGCTCTAAATATAATTCAGACCTTGCTGTCGTGTGAGATTTATTGTTTTGTTGTATGTGACATTGTTTGACTTTAATGATAAACATGTACCTACTGTTTGTATTTATTAATATTTACTAACTACCTTTCACGGCTTTTATAAATTCGACCTTTTTTCTATGAAACAGAGTCTATAATTATTAATTTTCAGAGTTCTGTTTGTGTTATCATCATGATAATTAGTAGGTGTTTGGATTGAACAAATAATGCTACTGAGCATTTAAAGTTTTAATTTTTAAAGTAATCAGTATTATTTTTTGTTTGGACACGATACAGGAAACAAACACAGAAACTTTGTTTAATTGTTCTATATAAGTTTTTCTATGATAAAAAGCGGTGATTTTTGCTAATAATAAGGGCAGATAGCCAGAGCCCAAAATATGGTCCTCATGGTATACTTTCATACTCCCATAAGATACATTGTTACCATGTAAGTACATGTTGTACGATTATACTTAAATAGTTTAGTACATAAATGATTTCTCAACGAATAGCCATCGATTATTGGTTCTAGTTCTCTCTTTCAAGTTGTTTTTTTCTCGCAAATACGTTGAAAAACTAACATCGATCACATTACATACTCTAATTACTTATGGCGCTCTCCTGCGTCTTGCGCTGACAATACCGCCTCGCATGTGATGACGAAAGAAGCACACGTGTGTGATTATAATATACTAATACGTGTATTATAATATACTATTTTATATGCTTAAATTTAGCGCCATTAGACAGAGCCAACGGAGTCAACAGTGCAATCGAAATAAATATATCGATAGTTCAATTTCAGCTTCATATAATTTACTTTTACCAGAGGTGACAATAGAACACCAACTTTTCTTTAAGACCATTACTTTTCTACTTAAGACCCGCTCTTCTTTTATAACCATGAAATTATTTGAACGTGTTTCGGCTGCACTTTTAAATGAGTTGCAGTTACCACTGGTGTTTTCAATGTGTTGCCTTTTGTTTCGAGCAACGTGTTGGTGACATCTGTTAACAAAGGGTGCCAACGGGAACCTATTCATTAAACTTCGCTGACCGTCCTTTTGTCACAGGGCTCCATTTCCTGAACTGGAAATTTTATAGATTATGTATTATTAGAAACAGTTGCCATGGTTTCAATACAATAATGACCAGTGCAACCAGTGGGTCATCAGTGGGTGATCAGTAGTGACTGTTCCACGGTCTCTCCTCGTAATCGAGGAGGCATGTAGCATGCTCCACCACGTTGTTGCTATGCAGACTGGTGGAGGGTTTAGTGGCTAAACTTTGTGTCAGCTGTTTTTCTGAAGACCTCCGGACAAGACAATTCATGTGCTATCCGATAGCAATCGGGTCCTACGAATTTACGACGCATGAAAGGGCTCGAAACTTATTACTGCCACATTTTTCAAACAACTTCTCTCACCGACCGGCAGATCTTAGCTAAAATTCGCAAACAGTGAGCAGACAGCAAACGATCAGCAACAACAGGGCAGACTATCGCTGTTTTACAATAAAATGTAATAACAAAGCATAATGTGTTAACGCTCGCTGATTGATACTATGCATATTTTTCGATGAAACTAGCGCCAATACCAATTATGTACCGTGCAAATCGTGATTATCACTGATACGTAATACTAATTTGCGATATACTAGCAATTATCGCAAAATTTTCGCAATCGCTTTCAGTTTGGAACATACGTATTAGAAACGAGAGTTCTATGCTCTAAATAGTTGTCAAATATTTAACGTTAAATGTAATGAAATTTTGGGTGTATAGGCAGTAGTATAAAAATAATAAACGATTAAAACAAATTTAAACAAATATTTATAGTAAAATTATATTTAAAACTCAAGTCTCTGTGAGAAACATATTTTCGCATATATATTGTTCGATAGTACCGGAATCCTTCGTGTATCACGTCAACACACACTCAGCCGGTTTCCTCAACATTATACCGTTTATAAATCGTTCTAAACATCTCAATAGCAGTTACTCGGGCACGTCAGAAACCTAAATAGGTTATTGTATAAGCATTTCGAATTTGCCAAACAATGGTCATAACGGAACTTGATTTACCGCCAAGAATGGTTACCGATGATAAATACATTCACATTGTTGTACCTACATTCGCTAGCTGCGTGTGTTGTGTGTGTGTATGTGTATGTGTGTGTGAAATTGAATTTGGTAATTTGGTTGCGTAAACATGATTTGGGTTATAGTAAAGTTTATATTTTTTTATTTACAAATTGCTACACGCTAATCTTTATATCTATACATATAATGAAGCTGTAAAGGGGGTCGATTCTGTACATTATAAACAAACTTAAAAAAACTTCGTCAAGTAACGAGCCAAAAATGTATTTTTTGAAATATATAAAAATGTAATTTTACGACACCTTGGTCTGTCGGCATAAATTTGGGGTTATTATTTTCGGCCGATCCAATATGAAGAAGATGATTATTGTAAAACCGCCTAAAATAAAACATTGCTGTTCTATGCTGTCCTAGATAAATGTTTGTTCTTGGTTCCCGAAATTGTAAACCGCATTTTTCAAAAATTAATTGATAATTATTAATTCCAGGGAACTACACCTTCACAACAACTACCTGAGGGTGTTGCCTTACGATCTGGGCAAGCTGTTCCATCTCCAAATGCTGGGGCTCCAGGGCAACCCTCTCAGCAAGGAGATGCTCTCGATATACAACGACAACAACGGTACTGCGAAGCTGCTCACGTATCTCCTAGACAATATGCAAGGTGAGTCGCTTATTAGACATAGGTTATACCCAATAGACCACGATTATCACCCGACGAAGGAATCGCGTATAGCAACGGGATGAGCGACGTCAATCCTACCAATGAGAGATATGCTACCTTAATAACCTAATACAGGTTTCAATTTGGAATGCAGGATTCGTAGTCAAATAAAAACAATGCAGTCCAAAAAATGCAAAGCCTTTACACACAAATGCCCTAAGCGTTTAAAAGCAGTGACGTCACAACATATACGTATACAGATACGTACCACTGACATCAGATAACTCTCTTTCACACACACACACACACACACGTACTGAGTTGCAATAAGTATTTGTTTAAAAGAAATAAGGGGCGTTTATTTTTAAATTAGATGTATATACTAACTTATATTATGAAACCAATTATTAAAAAATGGTAGTAAAGTGATAGTATTTCCACAGTTATAAACCAATCTAACCCATATTGCTCAAAGCAGGGAATTACTCGCCTGGACACTAGTTTATTTGTATTAACAAATAAATAACATGATGCTATGCTAAAGTTATACGTTCTATACATTCAAAACGTGTTATGGGACGTGTTGACTCAACAAAATCTATAGTACACTTGTATCTTCAAGTTGTGTCTTGTGTTTTCAATAATCTATCGATGTCTTCGGATAAGTTTTATGTAAATTGCTGTAATTCGACAAATTTCTAGGCAAGTCAAAGGTAGGAAGAAAAGTTATGAATATTATTGGAATTAGGGCCCGCAGGTGTAAATGTACTCTGAGTAATCTACAAATATTATTGACTGTATTAGATAATTGTGGTATACAAAATTATTGCCAAATTACTAGGAAATAATTTATTTCTTCTTGTCACAAGTAAAAAGTTCACTTCGTCATACTAGATGGCGTTGATAGCATATGGGTAGTGATAGGCAACTTTTATTTTCAACTGAAAGGTCTGTCTATTGAATTGGATATGCTTTTATTAATTAATTGTGAAGATTATTACTTATATTAAATAGCTATGTAGTGTAATTGTGTAGTAGCTGTAGTCGTAGCAATTGACAATACTCTTCCTCTTAAGATGTTTATTGTGCAAATTCACTCATGTAATGTACATGTAACGATAACAACGTGGATTACAACAGACGTGTATGTAAACAGCGATTATTTGTATTTGCTATAAAGAAAGCATTTATTGAACTTTTTGTGTTAATAAATGCCTTATTTAATATGGTATTATATTGGGGACGAAAAAAAGAAATAGTTTGTATAATGATATATAGCATGCTTTCTTATTGCCGATTATTATCGATGAAAATGAAAAATTTTATCCTAATTATCTTTCCGTTATTGTAACATTATTATTAACAAAGTGGAAACAGTTTTCTTTAAATTTAATATATAAACAGTATTTATATTATGTAGCCTGTAATCGTATATGAATAAAGCAGATTAACTAGGAAGTGGCTCCATCTATTGAACATTGTGGATAATGTATGTTCATTGAACAGCGACATCTGTATTAATAAATACGACTAAGTCAGTTGGCGTCATATGGTAGGCGTATTTAATTATTAACAATTAAACGCAAATCGTTATTCTTTGTGCCTTTTTTATACTATGGAAAAGATATCTAAGATAGATAAGGTGCGTTAGCGCCGTTTTCCTCTTTATTAAACATAACTTTTGCAGAGTCATAACTTTTTCTTTGGTAGAATCATAATATTTGACGTTGAAGACTGCATCACCACTTACCATCAGGTGAGATTGTAGTCAACAGCTTACTTGTTAATGATAAAAAAAAAGTTAGGTTTAAAAAAAAAATTCTTAATAAGATTTATCTATCACTTACATGAGATTAATTATTTATTATCGATCAACGTTCTTAAGTGGATTGAAAGCACCTATATAAAATAAAGTTTAAGATTTTGAGATTTTGTGCAGCCTTTGTATAATATATAAGGTAAACGGACGTAACGGACTTGAGGATTCGCTATTACTAGCATTTCCCCCAACTACGTCCGCGTGGAACAGTCTTCAAATATAAATACAGGTTTTTAATCCTCTCCCACAGTTCGAAATTTCTTAATTCAGATATTTCAACCCCTTCAAGCCTTTTTTTGCGATAAAAAGTAACTCAAGTTTCTCAAGTTCTATGACTGTACCAAATTTCATCAAAATCGGTTCAGTGGTTTAGGCGTCCCAGCGTAATAGACGGTTACTTTTGCATTTATAATATTAGTAAGGATATAAAAAAATATATTTATTTGTTTGTTCTTGATGATAAATTGCAATAAAAAAAAACTTTATTAGAGGGTTAACGATATAGTAAGTGAGGCATTCACTTGTAAAGGTAAATTTTGGAGATCTAGAGTATGGGATCATATCAACCAAACTCCAAAGACATTGTAATGTTGTCACAGGAAATTTTTGTGAGGAGTTTACTAATGGCATGTTAAAATTTAAAGATTTGGTAGTACCTGATACGGTTATAATATAAAACGTTTTGCTGAACAACGTCTGTCGGATCAGGTAGTGGATAGATAAAATAAAATATTGTAAAGTAAAATAAGCTTACTTATTCGGTATGCGGTGAAATCTCAGAAATAATTATCACAACACAACAAAATGTGATTTTTACAAAGTACAGTGCTGCCTTTGTAAACTTCGTTTCTGTTGTAGTCAATTTTTAACAGATGGCGCTATGTTATTAGTGTCGTGACCTTTCCGACTCCCGCGTATCTCGATAACAATAGAAAGTAATTGAAGACATGAGTGGATGAAGGTGATATGTCGCATTTTCGGATTTTCGCTGTTTTATGCATGAATGATGGTGTTATGTGCATACAAACAATGTTAAACCTTAAAACAACCCTGATTGTGGCTATTTTAGAACTTCACTACTTGATGAAGGTGTCATGTACACATTTTTTTATATATCAATATTGGATTAATGTAGTATATTTTTTTAAATAAAGTACTAAAATACATTTTATATTCTTTATTGTCACTCCTATTTTAAAAATATTTAACTGTTGGTACCGCCAGACAGCTTTATTGGATAAACACACTTAAGGCGTTTTGAAATATCCTAAAATGCTTATGCGTAACTTTGAACTCGATTTTCTCGAAATTACAATTTTGCGACATGTCACCTTCATCCACTCTTGTCGTCGTATGTTCCTTTTGGAGTCATTACTTCTAATTTTTAAACAGTTCCAAACAGGAAACTTCACACTTGACAGCACACCAATGATTAGTGGTTGACTTGACGATCAACTATTTCAAATATTACTTCTTAAATCTGTTTAGATTGTCGGCTTAGTTATGTACGAGTATAATGAAACAAATCCTTGAGATTAGTCTTGTTGAAAAAATTTATACCTACGTACTGGCGGCTCGTCCTGGCTCCGCAACTGCGTTTGCGTCGCGCGTAGCTGCGCCCTACATTAAAACAGCATGATGAAAATGGTGCCCACTCAGCATAAGTTGTAGCTGCATTGCCACAACCGCTGATTTTCAATGGCCCCTATTGTGTGGTGTAGTTTGTCAATTAATTATCAGAAGTGATTTTTGTTAAAACACTAAATTTGAAATCTTGGATAGATTTTAAACCAGTAGCTCTTTGTACAATGTAAATCCTATCAGTTTGAAACCTAAAATATTTTGGTATGTAACTTTGTTTTTTTATATTTGGACAACTCACACACGGCCCTCTGACCCCAAACTAAACTTTAGCTTGTACGATGGTGATCAGATAGCTGACAAACATACATATATATATCTAAATACATACATAAATAGATATTATTACACCCAGAACCCCCAAAACAAACGCCTGTTCATCACAGATAAGTTTGTCCTGGGTGGGAATCAAACCCACGACCTCAGGCTTAGCAGTCAGGTTCACTAACCACTAGACCAACAGGCGACTTTATTACTTCTTAACACTATTATACAATATACCTTATTCTGAAAATTTCAGTGTAGCTACCGTTCACACCCCGGTGGCTTGTTTCGATAGTATGTGATTCGTTTATGACCAATTACAATACACGGAACAAATCTCGTTTTACCACTTCTAAGTAATTTTAGTTTTTCCATACTAATCTACTGTGGGATTATTTATATTGTATTGTTTATTACTTATATCTATGCTGAAGTAATAGTTTTAATCGACGCATTCGATTAGTCACCTACATATTTTACGACACTATATAAAGATTGCTTATGTTCTTTGTATTACTGTTTATCGATGAAGTTCATTCAACTTTTAGGCGTAAAACGTACTGGCTCCGATAGTATATAATGAGGCGAACGTGGCTGATACATTTTTGTATGGAAATGACCTGAAAGTAAGCGTCATTCATGGTAATTACTAACACCAAAGACCAGAAGAAAATCTACAGCAGCTACACGTTGTTGACCAAAAAGAAAACTGTTCTTGTGGCCATTGGCGGCTGACTCGAGCTAACTATTGACCGCTATCTCACATCTAAGTCTAATATTAGACTAATCAACCTTAC
>DWKC01000152.1:0-15238 GCA_018249195.1 Racta chiria
TATTTAAATTTGTATGAATAAATAATACATACGGATAGTTAACCTCAATTATATTAAAGCACTTGAAACAGCATTATATTAACACATTTCTTTAATTTATATTTAGTGATGGCAAATAATATTAATTAATATATTCAAGTTAAATCATTTATTAGCACATAAACAATTCGCACTTGTATGAAACTAAAACACATGGTGTGAATGTAGAAACTAGAAACATGGGGATAAATATAATAAGTATGAAGATAGTGATCAGACCGACCGGGGGGCATCCTGCGCGACTAATGGAGGGTCTACTTCTATTCTGTTGGTACCGTTTTCTTTATTGAGACTTAACGAGCGGTTTAGCGGGCGACTTCGACATGTTACTTTTGTGTTTCAGTGATACGCGCGCATCTTAAAATTTCACACTCGCATATTTCTTTCATAACGTGCCTAAAGAAGTATGATTTAAAAAAAACACCCAAAGCTGCGTTAAAATCAATATTTGAATCTTTCGAGGCTCATTAGTTTTAAATGAATTGTTTTTTTACCGATTTTCTTGTCAAGAAACTTAGACAACGACGAGACGAATAATTATAGTGTAAAGGTTTAGGTAGTTAAGGTAAAATAATAAGTTATATGGTCCCTTGGTTTGTTTGGAGAAATGAGCAGCTAGCGTACCCTTAAGTTAACACGCCTTATCTCCCGTGGCCAGTGAACCGAGAAACTTGCAGTATTATCGCCGCCGCCGCGCGGTGTCGCCCCGCTGCCGCGGCTGCCGGCTACTAGCTCGATACTATTTTTCATATTTGTACGCTGTAGGGAAGCGCTCGAGTACCCGACTCACAAGTTAGGGCGTGTCCTACTATCGGATACATTTTAGTCAAGCAATTAGTTGAGATAAATTAATTCTACAATTCGTAGTAAATATTGTAGGTGTGTTGCAATAAAGTTAACGAGATTATGTGATATTAAGTGCGGGGTCTTTCATACATGCACTGAGTAGGTAGGCACATGAGCCATGGCGGAGTTTTATCACGGGCTAAGCGTCGATAATCGCTGCTCTTAATGTATGCGATTCCATTACACCCCATCCAACCTCCGCTCCCAAGTTCGGCAACGGCGAGAGCGTACTCCTGTAAAGGCATCGAAGTTTTTTTCGCGTGGCCGTCCGCATCCATAATAAATGAGCGGTCGCCGGTCGTCGGTCGTCGGTCGGCCGCAGCATTAGGCAGCCGTTTTCGCCAGCTATTTCTAGCTGTTTTTTCTTCGGGGGAAGATGCCACCCGGGGGAGGGGGGGGCGACTGCGGCCATTAATTCACCCGTGTAATGACGCGACGCTTTGATGGACGAGAATTGCGAGTTCTGCAATTACATGCTGAAATATTCAGCGTAGACGTCGCGGGCGGCGCGGCGGGCGCTCGTCTTCAACTACGGCTTTCTTTTCTTTGTTCAGCGCCTTTCCGGCTAGAGACGACGCTTTATTCACGGCACGATGGATTACATCGACTCGAGAGATCGTTTTTTGTGATCAGTTCAGCAAGCTGCCGGCTGCAGTACTGCATACCGTTACGATGGCTTCCGTTCTTGTCCGGTTTCATTTGAGCTCGCTCCTTGGCGACAGTCGACATTCGATATTTGAGCAAAATGCGTTTCTTTGTTTTTACGTTTCTTTACATGAAAACAACGAACAGGCTCCATTGAATACATTTAATTAGTTGTATATAATTATTATTGTTCACATCTAGTTACAATTAACCTTTGTCTAGTGGCAAGTCTTGATCAATCGCAATATCAGTCTTATTAATATGTAAAATATACTTAACAATACACATCACTTAAAAGACATTCTGTGTTATCTCTGGATTCGCTCGGTCCGTAACGCTCCGGGCGAATCTACATGTCGCTGTTCATTATCGTGCACGTGGCAGTGTGGCACGGCATGCGTCATTCACTAGTGATCATTCGCTGGCGAGAGAACTGAGGAGTGGGGTCGTGCAGGTGATCAACGGTAGTCCCGCCGGAGCGGCGGGAGGCGCGGCGAGCGGCGCGGTGAGCGTGCGGGGCGAAGGCCGACGCCGCGGGGCGTCGTCCCCGGCGCGCGCGGCGCCCGAGAAGCGGCGCTGGCCCGCGCAGCCCTACCTCGACGACGAGGTAGCCGTCAGACCCCCCTCGTCCGACGATGACGACACCAAGGTACGCCATCTAACGTCCATAGTACCCATGCGGTGTGCACTAACAAAAACAAACTTAATGTATATTGGAATGATGTACAAAGTTACTTTTGTACCAACGATATCGGTCTAAATGATGATGCAGTTCAAAAAATATTTAATTCGTACATACGTAATACATGCGTGAGCGCCGGTCGCGTTGTTAACGTGAGGATTGAACGAAAACGCAAAGAAATATTATTGTCAAGCAATATTTATGCAAGAGCCATTATTACTGATATGTTAATAGGAACGGACAATTACTCACTCGACCAGGTCATATGTCTACAGTATTCATCTATATGTTATTATAATTATTTATAATTACATTACAAGTATTTGAAGCTAATTACGTCCTGCTTGTATCCAGACAAATACTTTGTCAGGTCGAACTTAAGAGAGATATATATATGGAGAGAGAGAGAGAGAGAGAGATAGATAGAGAGAAAGAAAGAGAGAAATTTTCAGTCTGTTTTCACTAGTGTGACGTTGGACACAGGGGTAGCGTGAATGATAAATACTACAACAGAAAAGTGAATAAGTAGCTTTACTGAGTGCGCCCAACAACTTGGACAATTACAAGATTTGTCAACAACTGGTATTTTTTGATCGTTGAGCTGTTTTGTATGAAAACAGTCAATGCTCCCATTTCCACATGAATGTTATTGATGGGATCAAATATAAATAAGTTAAGGGTTACAATTAGCATCTCTGAATCTGAACAACGTCACCTTAACATTCATTCCCTACGCGAGATCTTGCTGATGCTGAAGAACATGAGTGTGAAATGTTGTTTAATGAAGTTTAACATAGAGCAAAGTCAACAGCTCTAGTCGAGGCGGTGATGCTCAATTTCGAGTTGACAAGTTGACATCAACCCTAAGAGTAGACCACAGGATTCTCCAACCCTTTCAGTACCATTTCCGGGATGCAATAAGGTCAAAGTTTCTCTATATCTCTTAATCTGCCGGAGTATGCTCCTCGGAATGAAGAGCGACCCGTGCTCACTAGTGGACTACAACTGGGCTAGTCTTAATAGGGTCATCGACTCGTTGATCTGAAACTGAAAATATGTAGGACTAGTCCACAAAACATTCTAATAGAGCAGAATTCATACGTCCCGGGACTAGTCCTACATATGGAATAGAACTGGTGTTCCGGTGGGTGAACTGTTTGCGGTGGTTGACGTGTGTGTGTATGTGTTCCAGGTGGAGACGCCGGTGCGGTTCCGCACGTCGCCGCCGCTGGAGGCGCTGAAGCCGCGGCGCGCCGGTGAATGCCAGTGCGCCGTCGCCCGCGCCCCCGCCTCTCCGCGCCGCCGCCGGCATCGCCCCGCACTTGACTTCGACAAGATGCAGCAGGTGAGCTGACCGCCTTATACCTTGAGAACGTACGGAGTGCGTTGCGTTAGTGTTGTATTTGCATTTCAGTTCCATTTTACGCGTTGCTTTAGCCACGGCCATTGTTATGCGACGACGCGGGCATTCGTCTCATCCACCGTCGCCCCCTTTTCGACAACCCAAAACGGAAGACGAGCAATGTAACAAGGAAGACTCGCAAAAAAGTGCCAAAGAAATTGTGTTCGCATGTATGGAATCTGGATTTTAAAAAATATTATTTTATTAAACTGATCAAGATATAGTGATACTATAAAAATATAAAATCTTGTATTAACATTAAGTGCCATGTTCTGAAAGGGTTCAGATTGTCATAATAATGTTAAAAATCCGGTCGAATCGAATAATTTGTTTCTGGCCCATGGGCCATCGCAGCGTGGGGGTGCGGGGTGCACGCTGTGTCAACGCATAATGAGGCACCACATGTGTGAGTTCCCACGCCACGTCACCACATGTGCCGCCAAGCAGCCACGTGTGGCGGTAGAATTACCAGAAGTGATTCGATGATAGATGCACATAGATACTACATTATAGCTACAAAATCTTGAAAGCATTTATGAACCAAATGTTTAGAGTATGTGATTCGACTGTGATCGGTAATTGTTCGCTGCGTGAGCTGATCTTGACTGAGTTTTAAAATTGTAAATATTAGTGAGCTCCATATGGTAGTCTCGAGATTTGAACGTCGAGAAGTTCTAGGTTATTGTTCCGGTGCTTCCAGAGACTAGAAACGCTGTCAGAAGTTACTATTCTTTCTTCTCGTAGTTTGAATATTGTACGAGTGGCCAATAACACAGATGTTGCAACAAGCCGGTCTGTCACATCCTTCTTGGACGACAACGCATTAGTGATACTCCCCATGGAGGGTGATAATCCTCCTGTTCGGGTACTATTCGTTTGTCTTCTTATAGTAAATGCTAACTGGGTTCGTCATCATAAAGTATCCACGTCAATATTCTTCTTTCCGGTATACGAAGGTGAAGGAGACGTGAAACAAGTCCCGGGCGTGTTTTCCTATTTTCTATTCACCTTCCCGGTCATAAAAATGGTATCGGGGCGGCACTTATCGCGCAGGGCGCAGGGGCAGTGGCCTTTACAATGCGGGTAACATAACATGCATCGCATGCATGCCGAGTGAGCGCCGACCTACTACCGAACAATTATTACAAAAACCCGGCCAAGTGTGTGGCAGGAAACGCACAATGCGGGGTTCCGTAGTTGATTTAATAACTCGTTAACCTGTTGAACCTGCCAAGCCGAAGATTTTGTTTTGGACTCGGTAGATCAGTAAACTTCATCCTCACTTTACCCGTGAAGGGATCCTAAAAAGATACTTTTAAAGATATCATTCTACTACTTCCCTACTATGATAAATATGCTATGCCAAATTACAGCTTCCTAGTACTATCACAGTTCTCTACGCTGGAGTGCGGACGTACGGACATGTCAATACTATGAGGGATCCGAATTTACCACGGAACGCTAAAACCCTTAAGAAATGTCTTTCGTTGAAGTTGTCTTGCAACAAAGAGTTTGGGGCAAAAACCCCAAATTCCTGCAGGGTTATATTCCGAACATAGGGGATGAGGGATGTCGGTATTATTGAAGGAAACTCGATAGTTCTCGCGACTTCATTGTACTCCACCAGCTGCAATAAGATGCTTTGAAAGGTTGAGATGCTTTTCTTTTTGGGTTATTGTTTACTGCCTTCTCGCGACATGTTATAAATAACCATCGAAATACAAACAAAACCTTTGGGTTGATAACATTTGTTTGACACTAACTGGTGGCCGTGACTTTGTCTGCGGTGAGATTGGATGTTTCGTTAAATTTTCACAGTTTTTCAGAATTCAAAATAGAAATAAGGTTCACCTCATCATCCTCACTTCCTTTGTTCTCTGTCATCTGTCGGAACAACGAATCCCCGGTTGCTTCAACGATCTACTGTTTCCCTTCTTTTTCTCTCTTCTCCGTTTGAAAAAGCGCAACTATCACTTCGTTCTTGGCCGGCAACGTGTCGGTGCTACGACTGTCCATAGTTCCTGATGATCGTTTCCATTAGGTGACCCGCCTGCTTGTTTGCCTACTTAACACAAAAACAAAATAATAATAATAATGCATTTTTATATAGGCACCTACTTTTATTGGAAGTGGTCGCGACGAGATGTATTTTTATCGAAGTCGCGCGTCGTGTCGATGTCGTGTCGTAGATTGTGAACGCCCCCTTAGAACCAAATTGTAATAAATTATCGTAATCTTGTTTACGCTTTCGTTTCCTGATTAGGTATTACACTTTATCTGTCAGTAAACATTGATCACGTGCAATTACCAATTGACCGGTTGGACTCTGTGTATACACATACACAGTTTTGTGTGTGTTTTCTTTCATATTATGGAGTTATAAAAAATGTTAAAGTGTAATGACACTTGCTAATGAGCAAAACTAATGACGCAATAGACAGCGTCTGCCGTCGCCCGGTGATGCACGCCACCAACACTTTATTTAATACAATTTGAGAAAATAAATGTTTGGAAATGATGTGCACCACAACACGGGGACTGGACACAGGACGGACGGGAGTATAACGGGTGTTGAGGAACAATTTCAAATGAAAATATATTTATTTGCACTCACAAGGATCTGATATAAGGCCTTAATACATAATAAAGTATTCTCATTGAACCTCTGATAGGGGTTTTTCAAACCTGGGTCACAGGTCAGCAGTGCCCTCGCGGGACAGGTTGTACAATCTTAAATAATAGGAAGTTAATGTTGCTCTTTAGCAGCATTTTGCTAAACAATTTATTTAACAATTGTACCTGTACAGTTGGGGTTTAGCCGTATAGCTGCCGATCTTATTTCGAATAACATATTATTCTTCAAATCCTATAAGAAGAGGCTCAAATAAATAAATATTTATTTATCTTTGGACAACTCACACACGGCCGTCTGACCCCAAACTAAGCGCCAGCTTGTACTATGGTGATCAGACAACTAATAAATATACGTATATATATTTATAAATACATACTTAAATATATATTTTTGTTGCCACTAGACATACAGAACAAACATTACTGTTCACCACAGAACAGTTTGTCCTGGGTGGGAATTGAACCAACGACCTCCGACTTAGCAGTGAGGTTTACTAACCATAACTATTATGGACCAATAGGCCAGTCAAAAAACATTCTGGATCGGTGGACCGGAAGAGATCTCTGTTAGAGAAGCTCGCTTGTTTTGTTGCGATTGTCTGCATAACCAATGTACAATAAAGTATTAAATAAATAAAAAGCTTTAATTTCAATGGAAAACGCGAATACTCGATGAAAGCATTCGGTCGTATCAAATTATTGGCAGCGTTGGAAATACGAATATGCCATTATAGTAAAACGGAATGATCCTACTCCCTCCAGCTAGTAGGGTGATGTAGCACCCCGGTCACGTCCTGTCCTGCACCGCGTGTCAATGGGCCGGCCATTGAGCGGCGAGCGCGAGTCAATGGGCCCGGTTGATTGCGCGCGCAGACCGCGCCGGCTGCCGGTCCCCCCCCGCGTAGCCCGCCGTGGAATGAAAACTGGCTGCGAGCAGTTTTTGTCGCGCTTGTACGCAGAAACGTTTGCAAAATGCGAGTCGAGGCATAAACAGAGCTTGTAATGCTTCGAAATAAGATTTAAATTACCCACGGTAACTCTGAATTATAGTCTGAAGCGACTCGTTTAGGGAGCGAAGGAATACGACCTCCCAAAAGTTCACTTTCGTCGTCCAAAGTTGAGACTGTGGTGTGCCGAAAGTAATTTGATCCGTCAAGACAATTCGATCCGTAAACTCGTAAAACTTTCCTAACACTGTGCGGATGCTCGATTCCTAGTTGCCTACCTAGTAAATGTGTTCATCTCATGTGCGCCGAGTCGAACCTCTTTCGCGACGAGACGTGCGTCGGCGTGCATTATGGATGCGTGTGTTTTTGTTCGCCGTTCTCTTTTTTGTTGTCAACTAACGCGGAAAATATAGAAATCTAGAGAGATTTATATGCAATACGCACTCCGTAGATAATGATAGATAGTGTTACTTTCTGTGAAATTGTAAGGAAATGTCGGCGGAGTGGATGTGGACGCGGATGTGGTTCGTTGACTTGTGGCACTGTACGAGAGCACCAGAGAGGTGAGGGAAGGATAATGATCCTTGTCGAATATCCAGATTAGGACAGGACTCGTCTCGACACACAAGCCTAGAGCCTAGATCCTAGGCGCCGCATGACTGGCACTCAGTGGGTTCACGGACTACTAAGCACGTGTCTCTCCTTATCACAGAGCATGCCTAGACCATATTTTACCACGCTGCTCAAATACAATTGGCGGAGAGTTTATTAGGTGAAAACCTCACATAACCACCAACCTTCAGGTTAATCGAAGATCCCGCCTGAAGAAATAAGATCCCTTGATGGAAGGCTTGATGTCTACACAAAATGAGGAAAATGCCACTAAAAATTACTTATCGGATAAGACATATTGTTGAATGGAGCTGGCGCATTATCTGATGTGAAATTTTTGTTTACGTTCAATTGTTTATCTTATTTTTATGTCTTTATCAGACAACATTTATCGTAATTTAGATTTTTTTATCAAATTATAATGCTATATTTATCACGAGAAAGGTATTTATCTGATTATTGTGCACTTATGTAATGAGTATTTTACTATGCCCATATTAATTTTATCATGTAGGTATGAACTAGAACTATTATTATGGTAGGTAGTTACACTCATTTATTCACGAAATACTAAAATTATCGAGTATATTTATATTGCAGTATCGCCCGCGTGCTGCCGTCCATCCATCCAGCCTCACAAACTTTCACATTTATTATTAAGTAGGATAGGATACATACATTTGTATGAGTAATACCAACTAAATGGGAAGATGCTGCGCAAATTCACAATACACTTGACGACGAACAGAAACAGATCTACACGTAGTCTATAGCACATTAGTAACTGCAGGCGCTTCGCTGCGGTACAGCTGAGAGCCGAAGACGAGATTCCTAAAACTTACAATCTTTTCTATCTGTGAACGGATTTAAATGAAGCTAAATATAAAAATAAGCTTATCGCAATATACCTATCAGTTAAAAACCGCATTCAAATAGGATTAAGCATTTGTTGATTACTATCGTGCACAAACGCACAGACAATCAGACAATAATTTAAAAAAACATAGTTTTGTGTTGTAGTCTTTACTATATAAAGCACCGGTTAGTCTCTCCCAAATATCTATGTACCATTCCATGTACTGTACGTCAATTACAGATTTCTTACATGTATATAAATAAACGCTAACGTGTTTAGATACCTACTTATCTAAATTCATTAGTGAGGGCCAGACGTCGCCGGCTTGAGCCATCTTGCGTCACTCCCGACCTCCCGTCCATAATAATTAATGTTATACAAATGCACTACCTAATTACAGTAATTAGTATGTATGTGTTAATGTATTATTCACCGTCATTTGACACGACTTCGCGTTTACTATAGAGATCGGCAATAGATGATGCGTCATGATACCATGGTAAGTGGCCATCGTCGGCCATGGATATTACTGACAACACCTGTGTTGAACAGATGATGTCTGCATCATCTGCGGGTTTCCGAACAATAAAAACTGTTGTGCTGAAAAGTTTCTTTCGCTATTTCTTCTCACTGAAGCCAAAACTGTGGTAGACTCAAAAAACACCTTCATAAATTAGTGAAATATTGAATTTGAATTTTGTCCACCTGCATTTCGGCTGGCCCGCAACACTGCGATCGATACACGTCAAAAATACAAAATCGTCATATCGTCGTCCAATATTCAGCCTGGTGCCAGTTGGAGCCAGTCACAGGCTACCAATAGCGGAGCACACCGGCTTGGACTCCAGATGGAACCTTACACGTCATATTTAGGACAAACGAAAGGTGATTTTGGTGACTTAGATGACCATCGATCCTTTATACACAGTAAAGGATATTTATTAATTCGTTGGAGGAACAAGTCAATCGCGAATAAACAGGTCTCATTCAGGATATTCAGCCGTTTTCATATTGCTCTAAACGTATTTATTTATGTATTTGTTTATGGTCAGTGATTTATCTGCTTTCCAACTTTCCTTGTTGACTTTTATTATCCAAACATAATCTTAAAGTTTTATATTTTATCAAGTATTGAAAAAAATGTAGCCTTAACTAATGATTAAATGTGATTAGTTTATTTCTGGACATATTATAACGGTTGCGGTTGTCTGGTGTTCCAGCTGAAGGTGGGCGGAGGCGGCGTGCGGTCGTGGCGCGCCGTGGGCGGCGCGCACGGTGGCGAGCTCTCCGTCTTCTGCTGGTGATGACTGCAGGTACCCTCATCATCATTATTACTCTCTCAAACTTTAGATGGGTTCTACAATCTCTCGATACAGAGTAATTCGCTGCTCTATTTCTGGAGGATCAGATCACAGACTACTATTTATTTATATGTACATCTATGGCTGTACAGTAGTCTGTTTGCTTTTTCTCGGGGCCTTTAATAACCTTATGACATTACCCCTCTCAGAAGGTGACAACCTGGGTTGTGGATTTATTAGACTACACGCAAAAGGCGATATATTAGGGAGAATTTTCAGTCTCCGTTTTGTATGCAAAGTCACTTTAAAATTAGTGAAGTTATCCGCATGAATACTACATCTATTGACGTTTCGGAAACGTGCTATAATAGAGAAGAGAACAAAGCGTTAATGAATTCCTCAACACTTGAAGCCCTCACTGGTCCACGACAGTGCACGAATCTTTCCTCACAGCTGAGTACGCCCGAAGAATTTTCTAATACTTTCCTCCAGGGCTGATTATTAAAGGGGTTAGACAACGCAAGTATCGGGAGTTTTTTGAGTAGCCGGCTGTGAACGTCTTTGGGCGTTAACAATCTGTACGTTAACTTCCTTCGGAGGATGGAGCGCTCCGGAAAAATTAAACTAACAGTCACTCTTACCCGCTATTGTTTAACTCGGTCGCCGCAAGCTGCCTTGCTATGAGTATATCAGAAGTGGTGATATTAATGTTTGTTGTTTTGTCTGTTGCAGAGTGTCAGTTGCGGCGGAGGGCCGGGTGTCGCGAGCGGTACACTCCCCGACCTGTTGTACTTACGTCCTCGCTTTACTACTCGTGTCTGTGTCGTAGTGGCGCTTGCCCCTCCCCCCACCCCCGACACATTCTGAGAGGAGCCGACGAGTGTTGCTATGAGCCGTCCCCTTTTCTACATAGATCTCGCAGCACGGGGGGGGGGACCTGTTCGATATCCGAGCGATGCAGTCGTGAACCGTCGTCGGCCGCCGGCCGCTCGCGTCAGAGTTCCTGCACTCAAATAATGATCAAAGTACAAACTTACGAATACTTTAATATTGTGAGATGCGCATCGTGTGGCTGCGGGAGGACCCGGCGCCGGACGTACGGACGGACACGTTGCAGTTGCATGAGATGTAGTTTTTTTGGAATACCTATTTACCAATTTTGAATACAGTTTTTATTGCCTTGTTTTCTAGAATGTAACTATAATACCTAATAGTCCGAGTCAATTTGTGTAGATACGGTAACGTGCCCCCTCCTGCGGGAGCCGCGGTCGGCCGCCAGTCCCTCGCGCTCTAAGATAAAGTGATCTCATTGTATTAGGACGACGCCATCGTCGTACGTTTAATATATTTATGCGTTAAAATGTATTTTAATTTGACTGTATAGGTTTAAATGTTGGGAAAATTACCAAAATACGGTGTTTTGTTTTTCGTCCGTGAAACTGTAATCTTTCTCGAGGAAACTAACGGAATTGTAAACCTGGACCCGACCCCCGGGCCACGTCCAGAATACTTTTTATTTCATCAAATCTATTTCAGATATATTTTTATTATTGTTACGCGTATTTTAAATATAAAGTTGTTGTGTTTCGCCGCCGCGAGCGGAGGAGTGGCGCTGGGGTCGCACCCGGAATGCTTAGTAAGTACGGTAGTTGACAAACGGTTGACAAACGCGTACTCAGTATTTAAATAAATGTAAAACTAACGTGTTGTCTGTTGGGTTGTCTCTGGCCGTTAATGGCTGATTCACCACCAAGCGAACACCGGTATACCGAATGAAAACATTTAATAATATGTACCAGTAATGCCGTTACCCACCAAAAGTGTTTTATTTAACGCTAAAGGCGTCCCACGGCACACGTGGTGACGATGATATGACATATCATCCGTCATGCATCAGGCCCGACATCGAGGACTGACCCTTCAGACTGAGACAGTGTGGTCGGCCCGCGGAGGCCTCCCGAGCGGAGTAGAGGAACTACCACATGATACTGTATATCACAAGTTCCCGTTTTTTTTTCTCATAGACCACTTTCCTAACTTTACTGATTTCGATGGAACCCCATTTGGGGCTACATGTGCCAGATTCCAAAATATCGTCAAGTCATGTGAAAAAAACAGTCTCAAAAGGTCTACAAAGTAGTATCTTTTTTTAAGCCATGACCTTTTCGACTCCCGCGCATCTCGATAACAATAGAAAGTTATTGTGTCTCGCATCTTAATACATCCTGCGAAGTTTAATTAACACTTTTGTTCTTCGCTATCGATATCACATAAGTTTTGGTGGACTTTCACCATGTGACCCCCACGTTTTTACGTTAATCTTGACCCCGTTGAGTCTCGCGTGAATCCTTGGGGTCCATTTGCACTATTTTTTTAAATCACTGACCAATATTGTCGAACGATTCCGCTACGCCGGGAGCCTCCGCGAGACGAAAGCTAGGATAAAATGATCGTAATCGGGTGTTGTTGCAACACGTCGGCTACTGGACGAGTCCTGTCGTACATGAAGCCGCCGAGTTACTTGTGTCATTTGGACGATATTATTGTGTTAGTGGACCAGCGACGGTCATCTGATGTGACACTTCCGCCGCTTCTACTGGGTCATATATGTCCGCCACAAATAAAGCTGGCACTAAAGGGATAGTGTTTGGTACTTGGTCTTGGGATTGTTGTGGATGTATTCAAGGAATTTGAAGATAATATTTTATTTGACAGGAATGTATAGCGGTCGCGGGGCGCGGGGCAGGGTCGCCTCCGCTTTTGATCTCGAATTGCGATTGAGCGAGTGTTTGTGTCCCGTTCCACGGCGTCGATCTTTTGTACGGATTTTTACTTTTCGATTTCAACGAGGACATAAACACTCCTGCAACGCGCGATTCCATAATAGACTATGCAATATTTTATCATTTAAAAAAATGTCAATTGATATGAACGCGAGTGTGCGCCGCAGATTGCGAGTGACGTTCCGATCCGGTCCGTCCGACCGGAAGCCGAAGCGGAGAGTTATCGACGGCACGCCCGGTGGCTAGCCTAGCTTCGTGTATTTTATTCGCTGCACGTACAATTTTGTATGTAAAAAGATGTTTGGTACCGACGGCATACGTGGAGCGAATACAATGTCACCGGGGCGCAGGGCCACCGGGCCACGTGCTCCGGGGCGCCGGGGCACCGGCCGCGTTCGAGTCGTCGGTTGTACCTAGTTGTAACTTTCGTTGTAGTTTCTTTAGCAGGGCTAAACATTCTGTTACTCTTCTTGTTGTGTTTTAAACGAAATCGAAAAAAATATAAAACGTAATAAAAATGTGGTGCGAGTGGATTCAGTGAGTTAAAGGATAAAGACATTTAACAAATTTTCAAATTAATATGATAAAAGTACTAAGACTTTTTTTAAATCGCTTCGATAAAGATTGTATGTACATAGTGTTAAGTTACGTAGCGTTTAAGTGCAGTCCTAGATGTAGTAGGTATAACAAATTGTATGGCGCGCGTTCGGCGCGCGGCGCTCTTTTGTTAACTTCCCAAGTGTTATTTTTTATTGGAGCAGTTTGTTACTCGCTGCCGCCGCCCGCCATCCCCTGCGAGCCGCCCCCTCCGCCCCACAGCATTACACTACTGGTGCTATACCATCTCGCCTCCAACAAACTCTCGACACTGACAATGGTCGTGTAAACAGTTAGCGAGCACCCATTGTCTGCGGTCTTGCCCGGAGAGGCGATGCTATATTATCAGTGGTGTACATCGTATACGCGGCCTAACATGAAAAGGTCCGGATAGAAAGGACGGTTGTCGTCATTTTACGATCTGTAATGATTAAATGTGATATTTCGTGTCCGGAGTTACTGTTGTTAGGTTTCAGAGCCAGTTCCTGTTGTCCTAAAACGCATCCGTCACGTCGCGACGATAATCATTTACCCTCAAGCTCCTCGTGACTGGCCTGTTGGTCTAGTGGTTAATAAACCTGACTGCTAAGCCGGAGGTCGTGGGTTCGATTCCCATCCAGGACAAACTTTTCTTTGATGAACAGGAATGTTTTTTCTGTGTGTCAGGATATAAAAATATATGTGTTTCTATCAGTTGTCTGATCACCATAGTACAAGCCAGCGTTTAGTTTAGAGGCAGATAACCGTGTGTGAGTTGTCCTAAGAAATTATTATTATTTCCATAAAAGAAATGTTATTAAAATAAGACGATTTCTGGTTCGGGACCGACATATCACATTGAACCAACCGCCCGAGCAGTAGTCCAGTGCAACGTTATCTTCCACCGCGGCCGCACAACCGAACACAACGTCCAATGTTCATGCAAATTTCCATGTCATTATTATGTTCTATACAAAACTAAACAATTGTGCATCGTGTGCATCCAACGAATTTTGGACATATCAATAAATTTTACGATTTTTACTTGCCGCTCAACGGTGTTATACGTTTTGCACTACAAATATTTTCTCTTTGACGTATTAAAACAATAAGTACTTTTTTAATATGCATTATATTAACGGTAGTTGTTTTTAAAATTGTGGGTAGTTGAACATTTAGTTAATATGGTGGGCATAGTTCGGTCGTGCGGCTGCGGCGCGGCGGCTCGCAGCGAAGTTGCAACAATCAGTGGTGATATTTTACAAAATAATTTATAATTATTATGTTTTATATACTGAATTAACAAGCGTAATAAAGAGTGAGCAATTGCACATCTTAATTGTTGTTTTATTTTACTATCTGAGAATTTAGAAACTGGTTGCTTGAAGCTAATTAAAAAGGGCCAACGTTGCAATGGTTGTTCCCCTGGTTTTGTCTATCCTCAGGCGACGGCGACCACTTACCATCTGGTGGCCTATTTTTTTTTTAGTCAGCCCTTCAACACTATAAAGAACTAAATGTAGTTCTAGTTGAATGATAAAATAACAATGATCTTTATAAAGATCTATCGAGATCGTTGATGGTCGTGAAAATAAGTTGCAATATGTAATCCGGCAGAAAATCACCTTATTATGAAGTGAACAGTGAAACAAGCTTTTACAAAAGTAAATGCGATTTAGCTTCTCAATCACATTGCAACTTACCATCAGGTTCGGTCCATATCGAGCGCTAAATTATTGAATGTAAAAAATGTCAATTTAGCGTACATTAGTAAAACACATTGATATAATCAAACATCCATATAATTTGGATTCATTACGCAGTCATTCAATACACCATTATTTCTATACAATAATCGGACATTGACCGGAAAAATAATGGGGTGAGATAATAAAACCTAATCTAAAATTATGTA
>DWKC01000153.1:0-15220 GCA_018249195.1 Racta chiria
AAGATGGGTGACAGTAGAAGAATGGGAAAGAGGACTGAAGGACGGGAAGAAAAGGAGGAGATCTGGCTCTCAAGCCCCCAGCCGGAACACGACAAATCATTTGGCGACTGACTCAAGCAACAGGGTGGTCGCCAGCCAGACGGGCATCACAAAAAGATAATAATCTTTTCGTGAAGCCGTACCACCAAGCAGCTGACTTCTGTCGCATCTTACGACACCCTGGTATGCCGTCATGGGTTTGGGGTTAGTATTCTATGCCGCCCCAATACGGAATAAGTAGTTAGTTTAGTTTTTAAATAGTTAGTTAATAAAAGTATTATAAATCAATTCATCGTTAAATCGCATGTTGCCACTATAACTGGCTTCAAACGGTTTACAGAATTAAGTAGATACTGCCTTCGAAAAGATAAGTCTAGATGAGAAAATCGGACTTTAACTAGGATCTATCCCTTTTTATCGTTGACGCCTCTGCAACATTTTTTACAGCGAACTTTATTTTAGTTTTAAGCGATATTGTATTTTTTTTTTAAATTTCTTGACGTCACTGCTTGACATGCATCCCACCTGGATGGTAAGTTATAGTAAATAATGTTTGTAGAGGTTATTTGATGAAATAAACTTTTGTTCTCCTAAGAAGACTTCTTCTTCCCAAGAAGATTTCTTCTTCTTTTATGTTGATACCAAATGCTATGACTAATCTCTACAATGTTCATAATAATTTATTACATTCTGTCTCTAAAGATAGAGGGCGCTACCCTCGCCCTTCTATGTTTGACCCCTATCGCTCTATAAAATTAATTTCATGGGAGGTCAGAAGAGATCTTAATACTGGCCACAGGACATTAAGCACGTACCTGAGGGCCCTTAGTAATTTATTTAGAGGGGAGTTGGTTAAACAAGATTTGTATATGTTTATGTAATTATTACTAACGTGGGTAATCTGTATTCAGATTGTATTAATCTTTAAAGAGCAAATGTGAGGGGTAGTTGTGTACCAGTGCCTCCAGTCCTTAGTAGATATCCTACTTCCTACAAAGATTATAAATGCGAATGTAAGTTTGTTCGTTACGCTTTCACGCGAAAACTACTTAACCGATCATTATGAAACTTTGTACACATACTTTTGGAGATATTAGAAGTAACATACTTAATAACAACTTACTAACAACAACTTACATAACGTACTTTTTTATTTTTTTTGTTTAGTGCTAACTTAAAAAAATTTAGAAGTAAAAAGCATAATAATTATATTAAATTCGAACGCGAACGAAGTCGCGGCCACAGTTAGTATCTTTATAACTGTCAGTAAAGTGGTGAGTTATCACAATGTTATCCGACTTCAAAAAATGAGGTTATCAATTCGACACGTATTTACGTGATATTATTAGAAATGCAACACTTTCACATAAAGGTTCACGTAAATAATCTATTAAGCCTTCCAAGCAAATATACAAAATTTTGCAGATAAATATAATAAATTTACAGTCTGTATAAGTATATTTGTGTGTCCACGCGTACCTACAAATATCCTTATTGGATTTTGACCATTCTTTTTTTATTCAACTACATTAATTCCAAGTTATGGAACAGTAACTATTTTATTTATATCAATGCGGCGGTGTTTGAGATGCGGACCACGTGTCACGGACAAGCTTGTTGTTACGAGCTGAAGGTACGATGTCAAAGGGAAAACGTTTCTTAAGCTCTGCCAAATACGAGAATCGATGACATAAAATCTAACTAGCAAAACAAATTTTTGTCGTATATCAAACAACAAAAAACCCAAATAAAAGTTTAAAAAAAATTGAACTCGGCTTCAAAAAAATTTCTATATTTAAGGAAAAAAACTTAACATTCCTGTGGCGTACAAGTTATACGATTTTAGTGAGCAGTCGTTAGATCATGTCGGAGTTTGACTGAATGCACGACTAACTAACATATTGTAACTAACATCGCACGTTTTCAACTTGCTGATTTAAGATCCGAAGTCGGAAGTCAAGTTTTGGTGTCAACTTTAGTATTTGAGATACAAGAAAAACTTGTTTAGCTAGCAAAAATATTTAAATATAAAAAATCATTGAAAATTCAACTACTACGCATTAAAATGTAAAGGGTGTTTCACTGGGGATATTTTTAATGCTCCAACAGTAGTGGAACAATATTCCTCCACCCATAAAGAACCTGCCGGGTATAAATAGATTTAGGTTTATACGAAACTAAAACTATTTCTTTTTGAACATCAGAAGAGTCAAAAAACTTTGAAACATGACACAAGTGCCATATAAATAATATACAAATAACACACACACATACATATAACTAACAAAAACACACAAATACACACATATACACACACACTCATATAAATAAGTGTAAATACACTATGGTGTGGTATTTTATTTATGGAGTTAGGGAGTTGGTACATGCGCTTACAAACGAGTCATCCGAACCGACGACATATGGGGCAGTCTGAAAACCAGCGGTCGTAGTTTCTCTGCGACCATAATGCTGAGAGTGACTCCTTTTCTCCTTATTATTAATTTATTATGTTGATTATTTTTGCTTGTAGTATTTTAACTTAACTCACAACTAGTCTGTGTAGATCGCACCCAATGTCTTATATAAGTTCAATTGGTCTAATGTTTTGTCAGAAAGTCCGCCGCAGATGATTAATCAAGTATGTTGTAAGATATGCAAATATGGAACATATTCCAGAACACGAATACACAACTCCAGGTTTTCAAAAGTCTAAAAACGCTATTGAAACTAAAATAAAATTTCATTAACATTCTATCTACTTACATCCCGTTATCGAGAAAAACTTTTCTATGCCTATACACATTTATCAAAGAGACTACACCACGAACCCAAAACACAAATAAACAAACCGTTATGAATAGTCGAGGCGGGGTTCGTTAGCGATGTTTTGGTAGAAGAAATTCACGCGGAAACATTAAGAACGCTCTCGGAGCCATCTTTCAGTGGAAGAATGTACGCTAAAACATATTTATGCAAAATTATAACGAGAAGTACTCGAGCGCCCTCCCTCGGCGCCCGCAATAACAAGTAATCGGCATTCGGATTCGAATGTTTAGCGGAGGATCCATGAAAAGCGTCCCAACTCTGAATGGTGAATGCCCACTCTTCAGCATTTTCATGCAAATTAAAAGACACAAACGCAACCATAGACAAGAATTCCTCCCGCGGTAAAACACCATTCACCTACCTCGCATTCAATGCTGGAGAGCGAAACGGAACGCCCCGAGGCATTAATTAGAGCAGAAAACTCGTGTCTATGGCCGTTCCTTTTTTAACTGAGGTCTTTATGCGAGGTCCCGCTTTGTACACCTCCGTTTGTGCAGTGGGTGTCAAGTTTTAGTGTCAAGCGGTGTTTTATCTCCTTTGTTAACGCTGATTCGCGGGCTGCAACTAACTTTTGGTTTGATTCGCGCTCCGCCCTACACATCTTTCAGGGTTGCTTTTTGTAAAAGTTTTTTTTTTATGTTTTATTATTGTTCTTCTAACTGATGTATTGTTTTATATATATAGAACTATTTATATTTTAACATTTATACATTAGGTGGTAGCAAGAAAACATTTGATTACGTTTTAATTATTTTTTTTGTTAAGGTCCACATCGGGATGCAGACGAACATTATACGCACAGAAGCGATTCGGTTGCGAGCCAAAACCCTGAAAACTCTGACGCTGAAGACGACATATCCGTCGGCGACAACCGCAGCGAAACTTCTACGCCAAAGAAAGCCTTCCCTTTTGAAAACAACACAGAATGTTTTCAAAAGAAGCCCGAAAATCAAAAGCGGGCCGGATTGGAGGACGCCGATCGCTCGTCACCAGTTGAATACAATGGAAACAACCGGTTTTCTAGTTCCGAATACAACTCACCATTCAAAGAAGATGAACACGAATTTGACAGACAAGATGCATCTATGAAGTTGTACGATAGCTCTCTCTTTCATTTGTATAGGCCAGATAGAGATGGAAATAAAGAGGAAGGCGCTGAAAGTGCTTTTGAGATTGCTGGTTCTTTATCGGAGAGTATCTATGGACGATCGATGGATTTATCGAAGAGCTCATTCCAGTCGCAGCTTTTGGCGGGGTTTGCGTCCGTGATGGCTGGTAGTTCGCAAAGGGAGGGTCAGGATACTGTAGGTACGTTAAGTTAAGAATCATAAAACACACAACGCATGAACATTGATTGATCTAAACAATTTAAGACGCGATCGTGATTCGTATAGAAGACTAATTACCAAGAAGCGAAATGCCATAAATTCCATTGTGCGTCGACAGACATGTTATGCTGTTGACCAGTGAAGATTCTTCACCGTAACTAAAAAAATTAACCAGACCTGCATCTTATGTATAACGATTCACGCTCCTATTTCTTTATGTGGTTCAATTCTTTCATTTTCAATTGATTAATGTCACACTGAATATCTTTTTATCTTCCTCATTAAACTCTTTAAATTAGATCGGCAAGCCAGCAACCGCTCGAGCAGCACGCCGACGTCGGGCCGCAAGCCGCGTCGCCGCCGCACGGCGTTCACTCACGCCCAACTCGCATACCTCGAGCGCAAGTTCCGTTGTCAGAAGTACCTCAGCGTGGCGGACCGGGGGGACGTTGCAGACGCCCTCAGTCTCAGCGAAACACAAGTCAAGACCTGGTATCAGAATAGGCGGTGAGAATTAATTCCTAATTGCATATACATATCAAATCATAAAAAGGACAATTTATCTTCCCTTTTTTTAATATTATGATTTTCGTCGACAAAAATCTGTCAAGATTGCTATATTTTCTTAAGTGCACTTTATCAAGACTCACCTGTATAGAATTACTAGTATATAAAACGTTATTAAAGTTACTATCACTAGAGATTACGGATCGGCGACTAGTTTTGTTAGAGATTTGAATTGTCTTAAAACTGTATTTATTTGTGTATTTTTTTAACTGAGTTAATAAGTAGTGATAGCTCAATGTTTTGAACGGGTCCTGGTTTGGTTTGGTCTCCTGCTTTTCTGCTGCCGCACCTCTAATTTACAAAACTATGTGCGTAACAGAAGGTGATTATCGCTTGCTACGGTGAAGGAAAACATTGTGAGGAACCAATCCGCACTCGACTATGGCCTGTAACCCACACAATGTGAGCGGATACTCGAGCACAGTAGTGGGATAGATAAGGGTTCAAAGAAAGAAAGGAAAATAAACAATTTAACACTTATGCAACTCTTACTAAGATTTCCTGTACCTCGGGTGCCATGGACATAATAATATGGACAATACATCACACCTACCTAATCGGAGAACAAGCTTTCATTTATCACAAGCATGCATACTTAGATATGCAACATTTACAATCAATAAAACTGCTACTCCCGACTGTGCAAAATTATTAACAGCAATATTAACGTTTTCAATTTTAATCGCTAACAAGCATTTTTCTTCTAGAACAAAATGGAAGCGTCAAAATCAACTACGGCTTGAACAGCTACGTGCGCAAGCTGCGACCGGCGAACGTGAGCTGTCAGCGCACGCGCTGCCGCTCGCTTGCGCCCTCTTGCCCCCTTACCCTGCGTACATGCACTGCCATCTATGAGTCAATGAGGGTACTATTAGATCAAAACGTTTTTAACAATCTCATGTATTTAGAACATTCCAACCAAGAATCACTATTTGCAATAAACGTGTACAGTTGTAATTCTCTTTAAATATTTGTTTATGTATTTAAAAATAAGTCTGTTTTCATATTATATTAGTACCTGTATGACTATCAACAAAGAATGCATGTATTAAGTAAACCTATTTGTTTAAACCTATCATATTGAGTTATTTTATCGTCAAAAAAGGTTGATTATGTTTTTGAGCAAGTACATTAACAAGCACCTTTGTCAATATCTTCGCTGTAAAAATAATCAAATTAGCGTGTTACTGTATTAGTGGTTAAAATGTAAACAACTATTGATTCATATAACCTATACAGCGACATTTATTTGATGCTACCATCGGATTTAATGTAGGGATAATAAACTTGTCTTTCTTGTAACATAGAACTATGTTATTTTAATACGTGTACCTTTTGTGATATTATAATATTGTTTCAATTCTATAGCGAGGTTAAAGTGACGGAGCCTAGGAAGGGAAAGCATCTATAATACTTATTATTTTTTCTCCAAGTGCCATAATTTATGTTAAATTGTGTTGTATTTTTACTTTTACCAGCATTTATTATAATTTAAATGTTTATTAGTTTATTGGTTTCTTCGGTAAATAAATCGGCAGACAAATTTTGCAAGCTGAATGGAATTACTTCGTCTTTCGTTATGGAGCGGAAGTTTTACATAACGCTTCAGTTCGGTTGACAATGTATTTTTATAATAGGTACGACCTGATACTGCAGGATTGGCTCCGTACAAAGGGAGTCCTCAAATACATATATTTATGGTTCTTCATGTTAGGCCCATTCAATAAAAGCTCGGTATTTTACTGTTTTAAATTTATTTATGTATAGTACGTTTTCGTCATCTTGATTACACTTATAGACACACCAGTGGATGATAAGATTACCGCCATATCACGCGTTTACACACTAATATCTTGACCCATAAATTTTCAATAGCACAATACGCGAGATTTGTAAAAGTAACTAGTCCAAATGTTGCTTTACTACTAAACCTCTATTGAGACGTTCATAACCCGGCGTCTTCTGTCGGTCCCAAATGATCAGCGTAGGTAAGCAACAGCGGGCGCGGTCAGTAGGAAGATGGCTGACCGCTACTAGCAAAAATTCATGAATGCTTCCGTGCTTCGACGGGTGCATAAAGCCGTCGGCCCTGGTTGTTATCATTAGATAGTAATCGTTAAGCTATATCTAAGGCCTCCGGGCAGCATAATAAATTCCGACACTTTAGTTGGCCACTATCCCCTCCATCATCCCGTACTGGAGCAGCGTGGTGGAGTATGGTCCAGATCTCCGCAGTTGTGAGGAAAGACCTTTTTTATTAGTTGACCAATAATGAATTGAGGCCAACGTCTAAAGTAGTTAGATATAATTTTGACACACCATTTGTATATAAAACTAGCTGTGCCCGCGATTTCGTACGCGTTTGAATTTAAACTTTGTATATATATTTCTTGTACGCGTGTGTATGTCGTACCAACTCAGAAACCTTCGTGGGCTCATGCATAACAACTTTGTTAAAGATCATCACAGTATCAAATACATAGTTTACGATTCTATAAAGGACATACAGACAAACATTCATTTATATATATATATGATTGATTAATCTATATATATAAATATATATAGATCAATCAAGATGACGAAAACGAACTATAGTTCACTCCTTACTCGAGTAATCTGATCACTAATACACACAATAGTTACGTGATGTGACGTATTTTGTATAATTTGTGACCAAATACTTTAATGTATACTCCTAATACACGGTGTTCTGAACTAAATTTTGTTACGGGTGGGGCGTGCGACAGCTGAGGTTCCCCTCGGTCATTAGACCTCCTCTTTTTCCTTCTCCCTATTCATTAGTTATCCTCCTTCCTCTGTTAGCTGTCCTAAAGCGTATGTTGTTGGTGTATCTGGGGTCTTTCGGTGTCATTATTGACCCCGTTTGCCTCGCAATATACTGCTTCGCTTCTCTTCTCCGTTGAGTGCAACCTTTTTCGCCAACTCTATATTTAGTTATTTCTTGTTTGCTTTTATTATTTGTGTATATTATTTTTTCTCGGCGAAATAAATATTTTTCTTTCTTTCTTTCTTCTTTAATTTCCCCGCGCTTGCAGATGTTGCTCATGAGCGGTGGTCATTCACCATCAGGTGTTCAGTCAGTTCGTACGCCTGCATCTACCATAAAAAAGCTCTTATGCTTGCTAAATCGGTTGCAGCTGCACGTAACTTACTGGACCCTTTCTCAGTGGCTTCGACCCATTACGGTCTCCCCTTGTATTAAGGAGATCAAGATCGTACTCTACCACGCTCCACCATTTCTCAGTACCGAACATCTTGTCTAGTATACTTAGAAGTACTGTTAATTTAAGTATTTATCATCTGTGCAATAATATTTAAATGTTGTATTTTTGTTGAAATCTTGTCACTGTAAAGTTGTTTCGTCGTAGCAATTCTAGACATGGACTGTAGATCAAATTGATGATTAAACTGATGTTGCAAATGATGCCTTTTGATACTCCTCTTACACCCCGAAACTGTTTCGGGCAAAACATTCGATCAGTCAGCCTTGTACCGATCAATAGTAGTGATTTACGATATAGCGTAACTTTCAATCGACCAATTATGGTTTATGATTTTGACGCTCCCCGTCTCTTGTCTCCAAGCTTTTTCTGTTTTTTTTTTGGTTACAAGATATATATATTTATAGCTTCGCTTCGGTATAATTAAGGGCGGAAGACGGGCTTCTTTAAATTGACAAATCTTTTTTATTTGACAACCGATCGACAAAAAATCTTGTTTTGGCTTACAATCAAAAAATTCCAACAATCCGCAGTAATGTTTTCTCCCAAATATCTTCAATGTACAGACAGTATTACTTACGGTTTTATTACGTGCCTAATAATGCTAGGTCGTTGTAATCACCCATTTAAGTAAACATTGACAACAAATGTCTCCATTTGCGACGAATTATGCAAATATTTTCGTGCCATTTCGAATCACTCCGCCAACCGCTGTCAATTTGCATCTGTTACCAACTTGTTACCGCTCAAAGCGCTGATGGCGATGCTTTACAAGTAGAAGTCTGAACGGGAGATTGTTCTACAGCGCTTTACGAGCTCGAGAGGTGTAACGTCCAATTTTGGCGGGGTCTCGCAGCGATTTTAACCGGGAATTTATTCAAACAACATGCTAATTCCAGGACTTTTCACTTCGAAATTGTGATTATTCATCTTTATTTCAGTTTGAGCAAACGAGAGTTTATTAAAGGGATCGTACCGAGGTAATTGGGCTGTTTTGATCCTTCGGGTACGGAGGGGGGGGGGGCACCTAATTGGAGTATTTTCCGTCGTTTGAGGGGCGGACGGGGTTGAATGGATTAGTTAGCGGCACAGATAACGATCTGCCAATGATTACTATAAAGCGTATCATTAAATAGTTAGTTACAAACACTGTTAATTTGCTTCGCTTGTTCCTTTAGTGGGTTTATTCGGGTAAGTGATAAAAGTTTGCAAGAGGGGTAATTTGATCTCCAGTTGTGATTGATTGAGGATAATTTCTGTAATGGACTAATGAGTGCGGTAAATTAAAGATGCTAATGCTGAATCATGGATTGTTTGTAACGGTCTAGTTCAGGGGTAGGCAACCTTTTGAGTCGGAAGATCTATAAATTACGATTTATACATTTTCAAAAAAAAAATATCTATTTATATATGAGAAAAATATCTAGATATTTAATTGTAGTGTTTTTTCACAACAAAGTAAGTAATAAATATATTACATGATTATTTATTACGTAAGTAAAATAATTAAATAATATTCGCGTTTAAATATTACGGAACTAAAGAGCCGCAGTCTCACATCCAAAGAGCCGCATGGGGCTCGCGCCGCAGGTTGCCGATCCCTGGTCTAGTTAAGTGTGACCCTGTCGGCGAAGCGAGGTCCTGGGTTCGATCCTCGGCGGGGGTAGTCATTGATATTACAGGACAAACCTTTCTGTGATGAACAGGAATGTTTGTTTTGTGTGTTCAAAATATTTATTCATTTATTTATTTTTTAAATTGACGTTCTCTGATGACGAGTGTAGTCGGTACTCGGTAGAAGTACAAGGATGTCAGATATGGGATACACTACACACATTATACACTATACACCCGGATTTGTATAAAGTAAGATACCCACGGTTTGCAATTTTACGGCCGAGCTCCCACCCTCTCTCCATAGAAAGAACGTTTGTGGTAGCGCAGACGAGAATTAGTTAATGCTAGCTTTTGCTCGCGACTTTCGCGTGGGACTGTCTTCCCTCCCAAGCAAATTGAAATTTCAAAAACACTCGAACACATATTTTTTTATTCCTTATCTAGTGCCCAAATACAAATTTCATTGTTTTATCTTTAACGATGAGAAACCCCATATGATTTTCATCCTCTGTTTTACCCCTAAAATCAAAAACGCTAGAACATTTTATTTATTTCCTTTGTGCAAGTGCATGGCTACAAGTACATTAATCGCTAATATCATCGTTAAAGACCAATTTCTATAGAAACTCATATGCCTGCCCAGGCTTCGACCCTTGAAGCCTTTTAATTTTCATCAAAATCGGTTCAGTAGATGAGCCGTGAGCGCGAAAGCAGGCAGTTCCTTTCACACTTACAGTATTAGTATCTAAGGATTGGACTGTACCAGAAGGCTCCAATGCGACCGGAAGTAATAATCACAGACAGTCATTTTTAGCCGTCTTTATACAATAAACTTATATTATATATATTTATAACATATATTATTTTAGTAATTTTTATGTATGTAGTACATACGTACTATATCTGCGTCTATGGTGTAACTGTAAAATTTGTTGTTTTTTAAGTTTGTTTGATGTTTATCGGGTTTTCCCTCGACGAAGTTGTTTGTCGAAGTTCTATGAATTAGAAATAAAAAAAGCTACAACAACATAGTTTTTTTTATATATTTTTAACACAGTTATCAGTACGTGTACGTAGACGTGCTCCGCACACAACCGCCGTGTATCACGGAATACCTTACAAACCCTCATTTTAGTTGTCATTTTTCATAGTACCTATTATTTGAGATAAATTATGATCTAAAATATATCTAGTAAAAGTAATATTGTTGGTGAAATTAAAAGTTCAAATGGTACAAATTATATAATCCTTTGCCTAATCATAATATAATTAGTTGATTATCAGTTGCTACGGTGAAGGAAAGCATCGTGAGGAAACCTGCACTCCCAAGAGTTCTGTGAGTTGTGTGAAGTCTATCAATCTGCACTTGGCCAGCGTGGTGGAATATGGTCTATACCTTTCACGTTGCGAGTGGAGTCCCAAGCCCAGTGGTGGGACAGATAAGGGTTGCGCCGCCAGCCAACAAGGAAATGATGAACACAACTCTTGAAGCGGGTAAGACATAACATAAGGTATACCCTATATCATTGAAGCAACCGGGGTCTTAATAGACCCCAAGTAGTTAATACACCAGTGGAGCCCAGGTAGGAGAAGTAGTGAGGAAGTAGAATGAGAGACTGACAACTACTAAGATATGGGAGGAAAGAATAGCCCTTTAAGGCTGGATAATATTCTGAAACAAAATACGTTATTTACAGTCCTTGACCTACGACCACAGAGCTCTCGATAAACGATAACCTTCACTTCACTCGATCAAAAAAATGACAAAATCAAGTTCACTCGTAAAATGGTCTGAAAATATCGTATTATTTGAATTAGCATCAGTGTTGGATGATTAAAAATAATGATTTAATAGTTTATTGAATTTAATTGTCGTTAATTGTACGCTGGAAGCATTTAACATATTTAACGCTTATTGGCCGGCGTCAAAAATCAACATTATCAATTAGTCACAATGTAAACGTGTCCACCACTGAGCACCGACGGCTTTACGTGTTAACTGTTGCTTAACTTTACCGATCGCCGCCGCCGAGTCATGAGCGAAAAAACATCTCAACACTTTGATCAAACTCCATTTGTAATGCGAGCGAGTGATTGACCTTCTATTGTTTGTACCTATTTCACATGATTTAAAAATAAAATTCTAAAAATATCTTCACTAAAATGAACACTCGTTTTAAATTCATCTCATCATTTATCAATTATGCGATCAAGGAACGGGACATTGGTCCGATTACTGTATGAGAATACAAAAAATGTATCGGCGTAAGGAAAATACCCAAATGGAATCTGCCTCGAGAGTTCCCTGCGTCATGTCGCAGGAAGACGCCACGTCGATAAACACTTTGAAGCTTTTATTTTTGCCAGCATGTTAGTTTGCTTGTTTGTTCGAATGTTCTCAAAGTATGATACTACTACGATGCAATATAAGAATGCTATGCTCAGGATCGTCTCCGGAATAGGGAATTTCTCAATGGTTAACAATACAGTTACGAATTTTATATTTCTACTTAGTAATATACTAACAGCAATTTTTTTTAAATATTTTACTATTAATTTCCCTCAGAAACTAAAATATGCTTTCACAGGATTAAATAAACACGGCAATACAAATTATTTTTTTGTGATAGTGATAGAGGTTCTTCACGCTTATTACAAATGTACCGAAGTGTAAAAACCCAAGGTGCTGCGTTTCCTTCGTTAACTGCAACACAACAACAATCAGTGTAAAATCTTCCATTGATCGAGAGGTCACGAAACGGTTTTTTGCTGACGTCCACGCAGACAGCCGCACCCTCCCGGCGCGGCGGCCGACCAGCCACATGACTAATCGGAATTAGAAGACAGAGCTCCGTAAATACATAACATTACTACATAGTATCTCAAATCTCTACAGTGCAGCCTAACGAAAGGTTTCTATTTAGCTCATATGTTCATCTGGCGGGAGGCACGACAACATGTCACTGACTCCCCGAAGAATATTTATTTCACACGTACGTGGCTGGAAATCGAGCCCTCGCTTCCCCATATAGGGTTCCGCAGTTGATGACATAACCTATCTGAAATAATTTTAATTCATTTTTTTTTTGATTTCTAGAAGCATGTCTAGTTCATAGAGGGACGCCCCCTCTACACATGACCCTAACAAAAAATATCACCTTAAAGCTTAAAATCTCGAAATTGAATCTCTAAATCAAAAAATCGCTTTACGAGACCCGTAACTCGTCCTCACTTTACATGTTGGGCAGGTGCCCTAAAAAAAATATTTAATATAATATTATTCTACCACTAGATGTGTCATATGTCTCTACATCGCAAACTATAGCTTTCTAGCTCTAAGAGTCTCTGCGTTAGAATGCACATGAACTGCGGACGGACGCACGGACGAACGGACCTGGTGAAATTATAAGGATTTCCAAATTATTCCGGAACCCTTATAAGTCTATTTAGCCATAATATCTTCATTCCCAACCAATATTGTCCCAGTTTGTTACGTAAGATAACAGTCGTTAAGTTAAAGTAAAACTATTAATTCTGACTTGACGGACACTAGATTTGGTTCAATAGAGTGACTTTCACATACCTCAAAAGTTTCTCCACGAGCAACTTTCCCAGGAAGCCGGTGCCGCCGGTGAGCAGCACGGTGGAGCCGGCGAACAGCTTCTGTATCTGGGAGTCTCCGAGGGATTCGGACACCTCGGCCGTGGGGAGGTCGCCGTTCTGTTTCATTTCTAGTTCGTTGAAAGGTGAGACCACCATGTCTGGGAACAAGAACAAAATAACCTCACGTAAACAGAGATAAATAGAAAGTTACGGCGATTTTTTGGAAGATTTGTACATGGCTTCAACCCTCTTAATGGTGCACTACTGAGCACGGGTCTCTCCTCGTGATTGAAGAGACCGAGAGCATACTCCACCACGCTGCTCCAATGCAGATGGAAGGGTTGGTGACCAACACAAGTGTCGGGAGTATTTTATACCGCCCGAAGGCCTCCGACATGTCTTAACGACTGCCATGCTGCGACTGCAACGACTGATGATAACAACCGGGACCGTTGACTTGACACGCCCTCACGTCATACGATTAAGTTATAGAATCCTGATTCACGTTATCGAAGTTTTGTACATCGTCTACATATATAGAAGTTCTTAACATGAAGAATTGGAGGTCCACCGATCCCCAGGCATCAATCAGTTCTCGTCTAGCGTGAGATCTCCCCTTTGCGAAATGCTCATGAAATTTTGCCACAAGCTTGCCCAGGGGATGATTTTTCTATTAATCACCGGTTTTTATACTTCATCTTCAATAATTCCATTATTTTTGAGTAGAATCATTATTTTGGTCTAACAATAACAATAAAATAATAAAGTAAAAAAAAAATAAGTAAAAATAAAATAACTGTAGTTCGATGTTGCAGTTGCGGAAATGTCAATGACAAAAAAGCATCGCACTCCGATAATGGCGTGGCGTTACCCATCGCCTCTGATGTTTCAGTGCGCCCGTCACTAAGCTGTGTATGATGCTAAACATAAAACAAATAGCGTTAAATTAGTTTTGATTGTAAGTTGTGTATTACAGGACATGGACGGGTTCAAAGGGATGGGTTTTGTGATAAAGAAAATATTGGTCCACTCGGAGCCGACGCGCGTCCGCGGCGGGGAGGCGCACTACAACATGGTGCGGGAGAAATGGGACGTGCGCAACTTGCTAGAGGTTTTGTTCTACATTTAAAAGTTGTTCTAGAAATTTTTGTATGACCAAATATAGGTTTAAATATTATTATATTTATACGGAACACAAGCTCGTAAAGTAGGTTTTATTACATCGTTTTAGGGAACTAATCTCATTCAGTACACAAACGTGCTTTTTACTTTACGTTCGCTTTAATATAACCAAATCAAAGTTACATTTATTCATATGATGCAAAATATATGTGCTATATATATGTCTACTAAGCATTCTGAATTTAACCGCGTTATGTCTTATGTCGTTACCGTATGATCCGCATTTAGAATCTGTAACTAAATACATACTATATTATCTTGGAATACAGAATGTACAGTTTGGAGTACAGAATGTACAGCTTACATAAGTAAGCTTCGCTGTACAAAGTTTTATCGTGATTCAGCGATTGGTACAGCGCCATCTCTTAGATGTATCTAAAATATACTACTGACGGTTTATTTAATTTATTCAGTTTTATTTACTTAATAGCCACACCACCATTTCTCCATAAGGAATATTTCTGAATTTAGTGATTTATTATCAAAAATGTTGACTTGAAGTGGATTTTCCCTTGTCAAGTGTGTTGAAAAACGTCGCATGACACTAGTGTAGTAGGTTATGTCGTTGGACCATAACGCATTTGTATGTAAAATCAACAATTCAAAAAGACAACCAGAACATGTAAGGCTTGTATTCAGTGGTTGTCTATTTGATATTTTACAGGTATTCAGTCGTGAGTACTCGCACAAGGACTTCTGCTTAGCGCATCTATTCACAGACTTGAAATTCGAAGGAGGGATATTGGGGCTCGCGTATGTCGGATCCCCGCGACGAAACTCTGTGGGGGCGATTTGTACCCCGGGTATGTGTGA